>RJWM01029048.1:0-24899 GCA_004363535.1 Dasyprocta punctata | reverse complement strand
TGTAAAGTCTTAACTTATGTCATGATTTGGGTCTTAAATGTCTCTCAAAAGCTCATGAATTAAAGGCTCTGTAATCAGTGTACGGTGTTACTGGGATGTGGGGGGAAATTTTTAGGAGACAGGGCTTTGCAGAAGTAAGTCAGGTCATGGAGGGTGTGCCTTTGAGGTAGCCCCTCCTTTGTCTGCTTTCTGGTGACCATGGGGTGAAGAGGTTTTCCCATCATGCATTTCCACCATGATGTATTGGTTCACTATGGGTCCCAAATCAAAAGGCCAAGAAAGCATAGATGGAAACCTCTGAAACTATCAACAAAAATAAATCTTTCCTCCTTCTAAGTTGATTTTTCTCAGGTATTTTTTCATATCGATGGAAAGCTGACTAATACAAACTTCAACTATTTCCTGTTCCATTTGCCCATACCATGTAAACTGTCCAAAAATAATCCTTCAGGATGGACATTCATTACTCACTGCAAAGGAGAATTAGAACACTCACCAAGGCCTAGGTAAGCAGTTACAGTTAGGTTATTGCAGGGCAGTTCATGGTGGTGCACAAGATAATTCAATTTTATCATGAATTATAAGAATTATACTATTGGAATTTCTGTGTTTTTCTTGAGGTATTAGGAGTCATGAAAAAGACAAAGACAAAGGAAAAGTTGTAAGATAAAGAGAAAAGAAAAGTCATGCTACAGATTATGGAAGAAAAAGGAAATTTTTGAAAACAGTCGTTTTTCCCTGTAACATACCAATGGTGCAGCAACGTAAAAGACATTTAATTTCAAGGGATCTGAGAGACTTCCTTCATTACTAGGCAAGACAAGAAAAACCAACAACCACATTTCAGAAAATTAAGCAATTTAGATGAAAACTTGAACAGATATAAATGTAAATAATATCTGAGAATATTCTTCAAGGAACTAGTATTAAGGCAGTTGCTAAATTTCTACTAATATGCCTGCCTCAATTATTCTTTTCTTTTATGTTGTTAATGGAGTCTTTTTCACATTTGAATTCACAGCTTTGTGTTGCCTTTTTGACTTTTTAAATGCCTCATCTTGTAATTATTTGATTCCCAAGTACTGAAAGAATTGAGAATGTCACCACAAAGTGTTTGAAAGTCATTAACATTTGTGGCATTTCAGATTAAGAAAGAATATTTTACACCAAATTAACTCTTCTCAAATCACACAAATAGGGAATTTGTGTGTATTTCACATTTTTTTTTCTAATGTATTTCCCCCTCTCTAGCCAGGCAAGTATTATGCTGTTATTGAATCCTCAGTTCACCTCAGCTCGTTTTTTTTCCTAATTCCTTTCCTTTCCACTCCTTTTTAAAATTTAAGGTGCAATTTAATTCTAAGTCACAATGGAATAAGTTAATGGAAATTATTTGAGAACAGAGAACCAAATCCCTTTAAAAATAGTTAATATGAACCAAGAATATTCAAATATGCAACACACATTTCTAGGAAAAATATCATTTCCATTGAGTCTGTCACTTTTGAAATAGTGAGTGTCAGGAGAAGTTTTAGTAGTTTTGGTCATTTCTATGTATATGATTAATATGGTGACTTAGTTCAGGACAGGAGAAAGACGATTTACTAGCTGACAAAATGTTGAGTTATATATTTACATTTCCTCGATATGAAAAGCAGCCATAACACTTAAGGTTTCAGTTTCTAGTTTATTAACCTGTTCCACTTCATGCACAAAATATTTTCAAATACCAATTAGTTGTGATAATATGCAGTGTTCCCTTATGAAGAAAGTTTAATGGCTTTTTATACAACTGCATCACCTAGATGATATTTAAAATACAGATTCGTAAGTAAATTTGAGACATAGTTTGGTCTTTTATTTAATTATTTAAGGGATACTTGCAATCCCACATTAACAGTTTATTTCTTTCCAACAGACCCTAAAAGCATACTTATTTTGAATGAGCACATGAGAAAAGTGCATTAATGTTGAAAGTAATAATTAAGCTGCCTTTATTCTATCTACGAGCTCAGCTTCATTATAAATAAAGACAAACAAGTGCAACATAAAGAACATTTATCCCTTTTTAATGAACTTTTAAGTCAGTTTCTCAAATTGTTGATGAATGTAATAAAATCAAATTAAATTAAAAGAAATGTCAAGAAGAAGAGAACAAATTTAAAAATTAACAAAGCCCACAATAAATTTGCAATTACATGTCCATTAAAGGTTGTAAAGGGGGTTAATCTTGGCAAAAAGAAGAAAAAAATCAACGCTATTGTAGCTTTAGTAGGAACAATTATTATCATTGCAAATTACTTAAACTATTAAGCTGAGAATAATTCAGAAATATCATTAGCAGTCAAATTACTGAAAAAACTTGTTTTCTTTCCCCCTTTGTTTAATTTAAACTTAATGTCTGCTTATTCCACACAAGCAGAAAATGCTGATAAATAATTCCAGAGCATGCCTAAACATCTCCCTTCACAGCTAGCTTCTAATTTGATCTCTGGAGACCCTTCTCGGTAGCTGAATAAAATATTTTCATTTATTCTAGGAGAGCCGCCACCACCATACGTTTCTAATCTCGAGCTGCTTGGTAATGCCTCTAGATGAGGTCCTCAGCAAATCATTAAACTTGTTCAATAACAACGTTACAAAACACAGGAGACTTGCTGTTAGTGAAACAAAGAAGTTTTTCAAACGGGGGGAAGAACTTTAATAAGCCAACTTGAGTTTCTAGGGCAAGTTGCAGAGATTATTTAACATTTTAAACTTCCTAGCAGTCACAGGACAAGGAGACTTCACCATTCACGGTGTCAGAATGTTTCTCAAGGACAATTCTCTCAAGTTAGAGGACCAGAGTCCTGGGACCCTGCTTGGCCAGAAGAAGGTCACATCAGCACAGATCTCCAGGCCCTCTGGAAATATGGGAAACTCTGGACTAGTAATTTGCTTGTTTTTAATAAAAATAAATGTTCTGATGATCAGATAATGAAAATTACTTTATCCAGACAGTCTTGATCCATCAAGATGCCATGTGATAAAACGAATGGAGAGACTTGTTAATTTTCGGTTCTGGGCTAAGAATGCACAATAAGCACTGATAATATATGCCATATATGACACATGACTAATTAAGAAGATATGTCAGTGGAATGAAACAACTTTTTAATATATGTAGGTATCAGATTTCACACCAGGATGGGGACAGAGATTGTTTGGAAGCATCTGGGCAGGGCACTGACATCTAGAGGGGTTAAGAGTGGGTTGATTCAGGTGCCTTTTGGCAATTTGTCAGCTCTTGGGTCTTGTTGTGCTGATGGAGCACTGTATTTTTATTCCTAGGAAAGTCTTATTCTATAAATACAGAATTAAGTCCCCTGTTCAGTTTTCATGCAGATAAGGAGGTTTATATAAACGAAAATGTATATCGAGAAATAGAGAAGTATCTTCCTCTAAATCTGTAACCTTTCCACCCAAAGTTCCAAGGTTAGGAATTTTCTTTTAAAATAGTTCAAATCTTGGGCAAAAAAAGGTCTCTTAGTTAATCTTACTTACTGTTTTCATTTCATGTTGCTATATCCTCTGCTAGCCCTGTGCTTTGTGTTCTTGAACTAGAGTGAACTAATTTCTTCTTTGACCAACACTCATGTCTTTTTGAGACAGGGTCTCACTATGCGGTTCAGGCTGGCCTTGGACTCACTTTGTAGCTCAGGCTGGTCTCAGACTTTTGATTCTCCTGCGTTGAGGGGAGCTCTTCTAGTTGAATGACCAGTCCCCTCCCTGTGACAGCAAGAGCACCCTGTCTTCCCCTGTATGCCCTTCGAGCTTACCGACAATGACACATTTAGAGCTCTTTTTGTGTCTAATATAAAAGTTGCAGTTATTGAGTGCTGGAAAAACAAAAGGAGGCACATGTGAGCATAAATACACAATTTGTAATTTGACCTTAACAAATGTAATCATAACTTGTACTTTTTCTTATATTTAGCAACGTTAGTTCTGGGCACTACCTGGATAGAAACATTAGAAAAATGCTACAGAAAAATAGTGCCAGGAATAAAAAAATATGGCAAATTTACACTAGTGGCCCAACGCTTGGGAAACTCTATTCTGATATAAAGAGACTATGGCAGCAGTGGAGAACCTATGATATGCATGTTATTGTGTTTTTCTTTTAAGACAAGAAATGTTATTGGGTGAGTTGTTTTTCTTAAACTAAACTTCAGTATTTAGGTTTAATTGCAGTGTTGGAACTTTCTGACAAATAAGTGTGCTTTGGGAATCTTGCACGATACCACTACACCAGTGGAGATGTTAATAAGTGGGTTCTGGGTTGCAGATTGTTCCCTTGTCTCTAAAAGGTTTACTGTCACTAGACTATGATTTTATATCTCTTTGGGATTCTGAAATGATCCAATACAGTGCTAGTTAATGCTTCAATTACAAAGCATTGCCTTCTTTGTGATTTTTGGGGGGTTCAATGCCAAACCAAAAAATTTCCACAGATTCACTCACTTTAGATACAACTTTCTCTTTCTTTCTCGCTCTCTTTCTTTCTCTCTTTTTCTTTCTTTCTTTCTTTCTTTCTTTCTTTCTTTCTTTCTTTCTTTCTTTCTTTCTTTTTTTCCTTCTCTCTCTCTCCCTCTTTCTTTTCTTTTTCCTTCCTTCCTTCCTTCCTTCCGTCCTTCCTTCCTTCCTTCCTTCCTTCCTTTCTCCTTATCCTGCTAGTTGAGAAATTTTCATGTATTTTGGATAAAAAGTTATGGAAATCATTTGTAAAAAAGAAATTAATTAAAGAAAAGTCTGGATATAAGGGGGTGAGAGAAGGCTTAGTCTGTTTTCCTGGTTCATGTGTTGAGGAGCTTGAGTACTCTGTGTGCTCACGATCAGTGTTAGGGATGAAGGATGTGGGTTTGATTAATTGTTTAGGTAAGATTGACCAAATCAAGGACAAATGAGGAAGCGAGTCACATAGTAAATGAGCATTCTTATGGATCAGGGGATTGGGATGGTAATTCCTGGCTTCTCAAGATGATCCACCCCTAATCCCTAATGCTTATATTTAGGGTGTGGTTGCATTTGTTTTGCTTTTTGTCTTGAGATTTGGCCCACAGCAAGAGGTGTGTATCTCTTCCAAGTTTACAAGATATCTGGTCCTCTATGCTGGCTCCATGAGGGCCTAGCCCTGTCTGACTGCCTATAATATTTCTGTCTAACTCAGTTGCCTGTAACAGGATTAGATGTAAGCCTTAGTAGCTGTGCACACTTGCACAAAATTACTTAATCTCCATCTTAGTTTCCTTGCCTAGAAAATGTTACAGGCAACTTAGTTAGACAGAAATATTATAGGCAGTCAGACAGGGCTAGGCCCTCAAGGAAACCAGCACAGAGGACCAGAGGTCTTGGTGACCTTGGAAGAGACCCACACCTCTAGCTGCAGGCCAGATATCAAGACAAAAGGCAAAACAAATACACCCATATGCTAAGGATTTATATTCTAAATAGTTCTATATCACCCTGAGGAAGTCAGGAGTCAGCATCCCACCCTTTTACAGAAAGAGTCATTATCTTAAGCATCCCTCGCTTACTACGCGACTCGCCTCCCCATTTGTCCTCGATTTAATCAATTTTACCTGAGCAACTGATCTTACTGGTTAACCATGGTTATGTCCCATTTTATGCCCCTCTGCCCTGTGAGTTCCCAGTTTACCCCATCATGGTTTTACTCTTTAAAAGTCCCTAAATATGACAGAATCTTTGGCAACCCACTCAGGCCCCCTTCTGTCCCTCAGACAGAAACTTTCTTTCAGTAAATGTATTCTGCTCTTACCTTCTGTTGTTCCTAAAATTCATTCTTCGATTTTAGAGAACACGAACTCGCGACGGACATATAGTTGGGAGTTTCATTCCCCCATATCATTTGGAGGTCTGGGATCATTTTTCCTATATCAAAAATGCTGAGAATCATACCTATTAATTCACACAACAATCAAGAATAATTCCTTTTTCATAGTGTTACTCAAATGATAAAACACTTTGGAATATATATATATATATATATATATATATATATATATGTGTGTATGTATATATAATTAAATGAAGAACTTTCTTTTAAGATTAACTTGAGGTGGACAATAGGCTCCAATAAAAACTAAAAATTGATTTAAAATTATAATATATTTTATTAGGCTGCTTAATATTTGATAGGTACTTTCTGTTCATTATTTTCAGGTTGAATTATCTCTGCTTTCAGATTCAAAAATTTAGTAAATGTGTAAAGTCAATTAAATTAGAAATGTTGAAATTTGAAGCCGGGTTTCCTTGCTTTGCAAACGTCATAGACTGTCACTATGGTTGAGATTTGTAATCTTCTCCACTTAATTTTTCTTCAGCAAGTTGGAAGAATTATTTCATAAGTTAGCATCACAAGTTTACTTAGAACCAAAAAACTGAGGTCAGATAACTGTTATCATATAAGTAAGTCATAGAGATTGGGATGCATGAGGAAGACCTGGACAGAGAGACTTTATTAGGAAGCATAGCGGGTGGAGAGAGGGAGAGAGAGAGAAAGCGAGAGATTCTGTTGACTTTCCAGGCTTGTTATCTGAACTAGACATTCTGTCATTTGTTTTCCTTTGAAGAAGTATGACTCTTTTGATCTGATTGTCAGTCTGGGGATATCAGTGTGATTATTCTTGAGATCTCAGTACAAAGGAAATAAAAACGGATAAAAATGTTTACAAAGTTGGCTCAGAGTGCCCAATAATTTGACTATCAAAAATGATTGTAAATAGATAAATGAATAAATAATTAGATAAGTAATAAATACTTTAAGACAAAATACTTTTTTTTTTTTTTTTTTTGAGATAGGGTCTCATTAGCCTAGGCTAGATTTGAACTTCTAATATAGGACAGACTGGCCTTGAACTCATGACCCTCGTTCCTCAAGTGAACATGTTGAGAATATAGGCCTGCTCCATTACAGCCAACACAGAATACTTACTTTAATGTTTATGCTCATTGCAAAATTTATATTTGGTGACACTGACATTTTATTTTATGTTTTAATTGGTGATCTTAGCTTTTTCACAATCTTTAACATGAAAATATGATCTCATGGAAGGAAGTTTTCCCCCAAGTCCCTGATGTATTGCAATTGTTTTTGGTGTGGCTCTCAGCGCCCCATGAAAAGTCAACAAAGCCAGGCATGGTGGCGCACACCTTTAATCCCAGTACTTGGGAGGCTGAGGTAGGGGGAGCCAAATTCTGAGATAACAAAGCCAGATCCTGACTCCCCTACCCTCCATGTCCTCTATAATCTCTTCCCTTCTGTACAGTGGGTCTATACTTAGGATAAATCACTCTGACAACTAGGTTATGATATGTGATGAAAGTGTAGTGATTTTGCAGATAGATTTGAGGACCCTATCAACTGACTTTTATGTAGTCTAATGGAAGAGTAGACTGGATAGTTATCACCTAATTAGGAGAAACCTTTATGGGATTAGCTTTTCTTGGTGGGAGAGATTTGCTTAGTGAGGATCTGTGCTGTTTCCTACATAGATGGCCAGATGCCAAGGGGCTAATTAGAGAATGCGTCCAGCTAATGGCTGGTAGGAAAACGGTGAACTTGGCCACCCAAAACACTGCCAGTGCCCAATGAACTGCAGTCAGATGGTTCCCTTGTGGCTGTTCTACATGAGGGTGTAACTGACTGAGGTCGAGTTTCAACTTTTTAAGACCCTGAGCAGAAGCCTCAGCCAACCTGTGCAGACTCTTCCTTTGTTTGTTTGCTATTTGCGGCACCAGGGATGGAACTCACAACTTCACACCTGCCAGACAGGGGCGTAAGCCATTGAGCCAAACTCCCGGCTCTCCTGTGCAGACTCTTGACACATGAAAACTTGTGAGGTAATAAATATGTGCCATTCTAACTGGATAAAGTCATGGTAGTTTGTTATACTGCAGTAGAAAACTAAACAGCTACTAAATATTAGTGGCCCTACTATATGCTAGTGAGAACAATCAGATTTGCTCACAGAACTGCATACACTTCTTTGTACTTGGTTACTAAATCAAGCAAGCATAATGAGAACAGTTATTTTTATTAAAATGCATAGATTATTTTGGACAGCACTGAGATTTAGGAAAATAATTTTAGACAAATTTTAGGTAAAAACATTATTTAAAGGAAAATTTAGGTTAAACAAAAAGACTTTCTGTCTTAGAACACTGTAGATGATATATAGCAAGTGAAACACTTTGCTTGTCAGTGATGGGTCAGTGTGGTCCATCCTTCAGCCACACCAACTCACCTGGAGAATCATTAGAAAAGCAGATTCCTGGGCCCACTTCATACCTAGTGAATCAGAAACTCCCAGGGAAATCTGCTCTGTAGTATCCTGTTCAAGTGCCAGATTACCACCTACAAAAACAAACAAACAAACAAAAAACCTGAAAATGCTACATGTTTGGGAATAACTGAAAATATTGCAGAACAATGCATGGAATGAATATCCTGTACCCCTCATATATGGAGACCTGGCTGGTATTCAGAAACATGCAATCAATAGTTGATGCCAGTCCATTTCTGATTTTTAGATTTCCTTTATATTCAGTTCAGTCATCCTAACCTATTAACAAGAATTAGGTTAGAGAGTATTCCCATGGAAGCTCTTCTATAAACAGGAAATGATCAGATCCTAGGCTGGTTGATGATATGTGATGATGATCAAGAGCATGTTCACCAAGATCTTTATTTCTTAGACTTTGATTGATGCAGTGTCTATAGAAACATTTGCGAGTGTTATGCGATGTCTATAGAAACATTTGTGGGTGTTAATTCTGATGAATGTGTGTTGTGCTTTTAGCACACCTTTTAATTGGTAAGCTAATTGGCCTTGCTCTTCCTGAATTACTTTGTAAAGAGTAATTATCTGAGACCACATTGTAGCAGTTTGGTCCTGTAAGAGAAATGTGTTGTGAACCACTTAAAATAAACCTGGCTTGTTGAGCTATTGTTTTTACCCAACCTTCTTGCTCTCTTTCAATTCAGAGAGAACTCTCAGAGGTAAATCACAGGAAGACACACGAAAAAATTCCCTGAGGTCAAAGCTAGTAGCTGCGCCAAGCTGGAGACTGTAAGCATATGACAGCTCTTTGGGAGTTACTTTTTACAGTGCCTGCCAAATGGGAATTTGAGATAAGCAAGGCGAATATTGGGCCTTTCACAACTTTACTTGTGAAGGTGAAAAATGAAGACGCTTCTAATTAGCAGAAATGCTTTTTAACAACAGTTCGAATTCCGATTCCTGTGGTTGGTAAAGCATACATATGGAAGTATAGTTAAGTTTAGTTGCCAAAATTTACAATCCATTTCCTTTCAGCAATATTTGAATCCATATGGGTATTAGGGAGATCCAATTATTGTCAAAGCGGTTTCCAAGATAGTTAAGCTTAGGAACCTTTTTGAGGGATATTCAGGTTTGTTTTCAATGTCTTTAATCCACTTAGTTAAGACAGAATGCTAACAGGTGACTGCTTAGGGGTGATATTTTTCTTTCTTAAAATAGAATAAAAATTATATTTAATAGTATTTTAGAATAATTTAAAGATAATATTTTAGGTACTCTAGATGTTAAGATTATTCTAAAATTTGGTGATTCTTCCATCAAAAGAAAAAAAATCAAGATTTGTCTTTTCAGCACTTATAAGAAATGTGTAGATGCTTTTTTTTTGTTTGCTTTGGTTTTGGTACTGGGAATTGAATTGAGGACCTTGTGCTTGCCAGGTAGGCTCTGTGCCGCTGAGCTATATCCCCAACCCAAATGTATAGATTTGTATAAGAATATAGCAATGAAGATTTAAATTGTGAGTGTTCCTTATAGGTTAATCTTTAAATTATGAATCTGAAATATTCTTAATCTAAATTCATACATATTAAGACAGATAAAGAATGGAATGAACACAAGTAGAAATATGCAGCTTAAATAGCCTTTAATCTCTTTAGAATTTTTTATAATACATATATATTTTTGGGGGGTGGGGTACCTGGATTCAAACTTGGGACCTTGCACTTGCCAGATGGGCACTGTGCTGCTTAGCTATATCCCCAGCCCAAGATGTATATTTTTAATCTTTTGCAATGTTTCACCATCTACTAAAATTATCAGCACTACATGTTGTTGTCAAAAAGGTAAGACATTTTACAAATGAATATTACTGTAGCCATTTTATATAGTTCTGTGTGCACATTAGAAAATATAACACTTAAAACATAACTATATTGATTTATCTCTGTATTTTGAATAGTTCAATCACCATAAATTTATGGTCTTCAAAATTTAGAATAAGCATAAACAACTTGCATACATTTAAAAAATCCATTAAAAGTTTACATTTATTATACTGGCAGATATTAATATTTCCTTAGTAATGCCTAATTACTAATGAATGATTTGTCTACAAAGGAAGGCATAAACAATTGATGACTTTATGGCCTTGTTTATTAACATCTCGTTGACTACTTTCTGCATACCACAACGAATATTTGCTGTAGAAACCCTGTCTGTATTAAATTTTAAGCAAAAGATGTACCAAGACAAACTTCATAAGTATTACTTAAACTTTATAATTACCTCTTCCATCTGATTGAGAATTGTATTATTTGGGCCAATGCAGTGTTTTTTGAATTTATTGCAATACTTCATGCATACCTTGAACTGTAAATCCCTGGTAATTAAAGAAAAATTAGGTGTGCCTATGTCATCAGTGGTTTTCCTAAGGAAAGCAGATTCCGAAGTGAAAACTGGAGTGGAAGTTTGTTAGGGGATGTTTTTAGAATCACCAGGAAGCTCAGCTGAGCAGGGAGAGCAGCTGGGCCCCACTATGGTCTCAACAAAGGTCTCAGATGACTTCATGGTGAAGTCTGAAGCCAAGATGGCTGCTTAATTGGAGAGAGGACACTGAGGGTTTTTTATCTGATTGTAGTGACTAGTCCTTGATGTGGGCCTCTGGGAAAAGTACGTCACCCTGGATGAAGCAACTTTCTTTACATAAGTCTGTTCCCCAAAGGCTCGTGGTTGAGTGCTGTCGGCATGTAAACACTGGCAGCTGGAGGGGTACATCCATTAGTCTTGAGGGGACTCTGTTGATACGTCACAGTGGCACTGTAGTTTTCTGTGAAACTTCCTGTGGTTTCATCAAACAAACATGAAAATACTGAAGTTAACCTATAATTCGTTTGCTTGTCTATTCATTCATTGAACATTTATTGTATATCTTTTTCCACTCATTAGTAGTTGGCGTATAGTAAGAATGCAATAAGAACTCAAACATTTATCTAATGACTGAATAAATACATCATGATCACTTTGAAGAAGCAAAAAATATTTGGGCTGAGACTTGCACTAAGATACATTAAGTGCTGTTTTTCTTCAGTACTCCTAGAGTTTAAGAGATGATCTCAGTCAATTTTGACTTTCTCAGTTCTTATCTCCTTGTCTGATTATGTACTTTAGGATGGCACTGACAATGTTTCAATTTTTAATCGTTACAACCACTGAATCTAGTGAAGTTTCTTACATAGAAAGTACTATATAATAATACTGTTAGCAAAATGGGTTGATGACAAACCTTTGATATTGTTCCAATAGATATGAATATTTTCTTAAGTGAAGATCTTTCTGTCTGTCTATGTTTCTATCTATATATGTATCTATCTATGTATCTATCTTTCTAAGAGAGTCCACTAAACGATGTATGCAGATTTCAACAAAGACTTATATAAGTATTTTAATACTAAATTTATTGAGACATCATGAGATTAATACAAGTTACCTTTGACTTCTGCAATTAACAGAGGTGCTCAAAGTGGTGGCCATGAGCTCCTAGACATTTATTAGTTCAGGGAACTGCTGCTTTGATAATATTGGTTATTGAGATCGATGCACATCATTTTCAGTTTTTTCTCTAAGAGTCATCAGTGTAGTGGATTTTCTGAGAAAAAATGACATCCTCTAGCATCCCCCATATGAGGGTAACACCATCTGTTGAAAAGAAAATCATGCTATTTTTCTTTTCCTGACACGTGTATACATTTTTGCAAACTCTACCTATCTATTCATCTCCCTTCTTTAATAAGTGACAGATTCTTATATGAAAGTATGCTTATAAAAAACATACTATTTACATATACATATATGCATGTACATATATATGGTGTAATAGTAGTAGAATATCTATTGAGTGTGCACAAGGCACTCGATTCAATCCTCAGCAATAAAATAAATGAACTCCATGACTTTAACAGTTTGAAGTCTAAGAAGCAGAAGGAAAATTGGAGCGGAGGATTTCAGATCAAAGGAAAGGTGTCCAAATGATATATTATTGCAAAAATTCAGGCAGAAATGGATGGACAAATTAAAGGCAACAGAAGTCAATATAATGAGATATAGTTTCAGTTGTTCATTGGTAAAAGTCAAAATGTGTTTGAGGGAGGAAGATCTGGAGTACAAAGGAAAAATGTTTTGGTACCCAAGAGACCTTGGTATCTTAATAGGAAAGGAGGAAGAATCTTTTGTGTTTGTTAAAAACCAGACTTCTGTATAAGAACTAAGGTGTCGTTATTCGGGTTTGAAATTGTGACTTCCCGCTCCCCTTTGCTGATCCACCACTCCTTCCCCGTTGAATCATTTGAAGGACTTTTAAGATCAAGTCTTCTATTAAGGTAGAGTTTTACAGCAATATCCAGTAGAATATAGAACTCTGGCATACTTCTGATTAGAAAAAAGTTTAAAATTCTTCAACCATTATTTTTCTGGACTATTAAAAACCCAAGAGTCACTACATTAGTGTTTCTGCTTCATAAGGCTTACTGATTCACTGAATGATGTGATAAATCACTCATAGTCTACTTAGCTATTCTCTCCTCCTCTTCTTCCATTTTTCCTTCATTTCTTCTTTGTTCTTTCTGCTGGCCCATCATTCCTTTGCTATTTTTTCTCCTTCTTTTACCAAACAGACATCTAGTGTTTAGTACTCTGCATTTTTTCTTTTCATTCAATGTGTAAATAGCATCATATTCTAGGGTTGAACCAGTGATATTTAAGATTAATTGATTTTTCCCAACAAGCTTCACTTAACTAAGTAGCATATTCATTCAGATTAAATGACTCTGAGGAGACCAAGAATAATAATAAAATAATGATGATAATAATGCTGATTATAAATAAAATTTGTTTCCATTTAAATCAAGCCTGTATTTGTGGTATATTTGCTCTACATGCCCCATTTGTGGTGTATTT
This sequence comes from Dasyprocta punctata, assembly GCA_004363535.1. NCBI lineage: Eukaryota > Metazoa > Chordata > Mammalia > Rodentia > Dasyproctidae > Dasyprocta > Dasyprocta punctata. The sequence goes on along the minus strand of RJWM01029048.1, from coordinate 11,604 downwards.
TTGTTTTATTTGGCTTTATTCTCACTAGTAGATAGGAAATACTCAAGCAGTTTGATTTAGGAGGAATGCAAGTGTTCACAGTTTTGACTTTCTTTTATTTTTTGTTAGTGTAAGGTTTACAACACATTTTAACTATATTTGTTTGGGGAAATTGGTAGATAGCAATAGCATATATTGATCATTTTTGGTCCTGTTGTCCTCCGGCTCAAGCGTGTCCCCTTCTTCAACATATCTCCCACTGATTCTTATCTGAAAATATGCTTATTAAAAAAATCCCATTTACATTAATTACTCATATATAACCAATGTATATCATTCTGATGCTTCCTCAATAGTAATCATTTGAGTGAAAGTGATTTTCTAAAACATTTAGAAATTATCAAGTAGAGACTGAAATTTTGGCTCACATGAAGTGCAAACACACACACACACACACACACACACACAAACACTAGAATTTTAGGTTGATGTGTTTGTTTTGTTGCCCCCTTGTACTGTGAATTATTTGTGTTTTTAAAATTATTTCGTATGTCCCGGAAAATAAAAGTTCTTCACATGAGTGCATGGGTGTATATGCGTGTTCCTGCGTGCGTGCTATCTACTGTGTGTCATAGATGAAAGGTCTCTCTGTGAGCCTCTGGTTGGCATTGCATTGCCACAGAGATAGTATATGGGTGAGTTGGGCGTGCCCATTATGATACTGAACTCCGCTCTTCCAGTTAAGTGTTATATGGAGCTGAATCTGTGAAGGATAATTTTGACACATGGCTTTGTACTCACTGGTATAGATAATAAAAAAAATACACTGTGGTTGACCAAAATAATTTTTAATTTTAATTTTGTCTACCCATGGCTGTATTTGAGCAACTTTTTAAGTTTGCATATTTTTATTTGTTTATTTTAATTGGTGTGCTGTTTTCTTTTTTCTTTTTGATGCTAGGAATTAAACCCAGGGCTTTAAACATACTAAGCATGTCCTCTACCACTAAGCTACACCGCAGTCCCTGGATATTTTCTGAAGTGAGATTTCATAGAAAATGAAATGTTATTTTTCATATACTTCTCATCTTTCTGAATTCAAGTTGTATCTTTGAGGTCATGAAAGCAGACATAATATCATATCCAATCTGCTCATTTTCATTCTTGTCTCTGTTTTATGACCAAAAATGAATCATAAATATAAGAATTGATACCACTGTAATCACTAATCTTTTGTTCATCAAAATTAAAATGTGAAAAGATTCTAAAAGTTTACATAAATTTGATGTTACATAAAATGCTCATATATGCTGATTAGTTATGTGATTTTAAATATTGTGTGATTTATAAAAGTTGATATGATTAATACACATGAAAATTAAAATATTATTAAGTGTTCTTGTATTTCTAGTCTATGTATGGCTTATCACATAGCTTTTGACTTTTATTATTATAGAAATATTTTAGTGACAGCTTTAAAAATATTTTTCTTGAAAATTTTTATTAAACTGTACTTTTTGTAAATTTGAATATTGATAATCTTGATATCCATCTCAAAAATCATATAAATGGAAACTAGTAATCCAAATGTATGTATGCCTGGAGTATTTCATGGCCTGTTTCTTTAGTCAAATTGCTCTACTACTTCTCTGAAAAGCACATTTTCACATTCAACTTAAAATCCTGTGTTCCTGCTCCTCCCTTTTCCATCCAAAGATTACTAATAATTTAAATTTTAATTCAAGCCTCATCTGAGCTTCCTTTCCCATTGGTTTAGCTCACATTTATTTCCCGTGTCTCTTAACTTCCATTTCAGTTATTAATTATGACTTAAAATATTTCTATAAGAATTAGTAACAAAATAATAGCATGCTAAGGGGCTACCATGAGGCAAGGATAGAGCTAGTTGGTTTTACAACTAATTCTGAAGTAAATAACATCGCTCCAAAGTAAGAATCTCTATTCTCTGTTTTGAAGTTAAGGAAAGAATTTCAGATGATTAAATGATTTGCCAAAACTCCCACAATTAGTGGGTGTTAGAACCTCTACTTACCATTACGCCAGGTACCAAAATTCATGTTTTTTCCTCCGTTAAGAACTCAAAAATATCGTGTATTTGTCAACTCAAAGACTGTGGAGAAACCGGGCGTGGCGGCGCGCGCCTTTAATCCCAGCACTCTGGAGGCTGAGGTAGGAGGAGCGTGGTGAGTTCGAGGCGGGCTTGGGCTACAACGCGAGCGCAAGGCCGGTCTGAGCTACCTAGTGCGACCCTGCCTCAGAATAACTAGGGCGGGGAGTGTGGCTCAGTGGTTTAAGTGCCTATCTGACAGGTGTGAGATTCTGAGTTTGAGCCCTGGTGCCACAAAAAAACCAAAAAGCTATAGACTGTGGAAACAAAGTTTAAATTTAAAAAATATTCTCCAACTTCCTTATACTTCAATGAAATAAATTTAATTCTATCATTTTGTAGTCTTTATTATTAGTAGTAGAAACCTACTTAAGTTAAAGAAGATAGGTACGGGTTTATGATTTCCCCCATTTTTCCAATGATAAATATTTCGGGAGTAGCTGCTAGGATTCACTTTTCAAATTTTTTTTGTGCTCTTAAAAGCTTTGTGATGCATAATGAAGGCTTAATTATCTACATTTATGGGGAAAAGCTCAGGTAAAACAATAATTCACATTTGTAGCCTATTATAAATGTACATACAAATGAATGTATTTAATATTCTGGTGATTTACATTGAAAAGTACAGTTGCCTGAGAATCAACCAACTAACAGTACCCAGGGGTGGTGAACCTACAGCACGCGTGCCACAGCAGCCTGTTTGGATCACTGAAAACTCTGAAAGGTTCGCCATCACTGGTGGAGACAAACCTTTCTAGTCTTTTGCTTTTCCTCTGTAGCGACTTATGCCATGATGTAGATGAAAGTTTTCTTTTGCTGTTTGTATACTGCACCAGTGGGGTGGCTCTATCTCAGTTTGTCCTGAGAAAGAGAAGCATTACATGTTAGGGACAGACCAGTGGTTGTGAGTATCTGTGCCCGCCTCTTCTTCCTTGGCACTTTTTACAAATTCATTTTGTGTAGAGGGGATCTTATGACTCCTTTTAGCAGTGGGATGTAGCTGAAAGTGAAGTATGCTACTTCAATAATGATCCCCCAAACTTTCTTCAAGTTCTCAAGTTCTCCACACTAGACAAGGATCCAGAATGATCATGGGGAGCAAGCAGCCTCTTTACCTTCAACCTGCGTTCACTGTTCACTATGAAGTGAGAAATTAGTTTAACAAAACAACAAAAAACTATCTTTGGTAAGTGTTACATTTAGAAAAATTACAGAATATATATCACAGTTACTATGCTTTGATTAATGAAAACTGAATACAAAATTAAAGTAAATCTGGATTTACAGATAACTAAAAAATAAACAGCATGTTTTAGACATTAATCTTCTGTGAACAAAGAGATATTTATTATAGGATCAGTGTCTAGAAATTATTATTATACATTATACTAGCTAAGTGAAATTAAGTATAAATTTGATTTAACACAAACAATTAGACTAAATAATCATCAAATTACTTTCTGGTTTATTATTTGCACTTTATCCATTTATCAAATATTGCTTGAACATCTACTATCTGCCAGGCTACAGAAGTATGCCACCAAGACACACGTGTCTGTACTCTCATGGAATCTCACTTCTAGTGAAAGGAGAGTCACTATGTGCAATTAACACAAAGATGAGTCATTTATATATTTCAGGTGATAAAGTGCTATAACAAAATGGAGCAGGATAAATGGTTCTAGGAGCATGAGGATTTGAGGGGAAGGAGGAGGAAAAGATATATTTTTACTGGAAGAGCTGGTCAAGAAAGGCTACATTTGTTAAGACTTGAAGAAAGTAAGGAACATAGGACAAAATATTTAAGGCAAAGGAAGCTAGGAGTGCAAAGGTCCAAAGGTATGAACGTGCTTGATGTGTTTGAGTGCGGCATGGGAATGTTAGTAGAAAAGAACATTAGAGAGTATACTATAGCTGCCATGATATAAGAGTACAGATGGGGTGCTACACAGTGCAAGGGCATTTTCTCATGGTTCTGGAGGCCAGAAATCCAAAATCAATCTGCAAGTAGGTTTGGTTCCTTCCGAGGACCCTTGCTTGCACATGGTGATGACCTTCTTACTGCTTCACTGTTAGGATCCTTTGGTCTGTGTCATAATCTCCTTTCCTCATAAGAACACAGGTCTATTGGTTAAGGGCTCTCTTTAACAAGTTCAGTTTAGCTTAATTATCTGAAGGCTATATCTCCAAATACTGTCACATTCTGAGGGAAGAGGGATTCAAGTTATGAATGGGCAGGGCGGGAGGGGGAGTGATAAACAAGTCAGCCTGTAACAGAGAGGTCTTATGTCTTCGTGCTTATGAATCTTTTAAAAATTGAGTTTTCATCCACTAGAGTAAATGGATAGCCACTGAAAGCTTTAAACAGATTGTCATATACCTGAATTATGACTAATAAGTAGAAAAGGAAGTATGCATAAAGTATGCATAAATGGAAGGAAGTACGCATAAAAGAAAGAACAGAAGCTATCATGTGTCAAGAAACTATTGAAGCAGTCCAGGTAAGAGCTGAGACAGTGTGGGCTCACTTACAATCTACTCAGTTGTTAGTACATTGGAATCAGCTGCTAGGAAAATAATATCAGAAAGAGAGGGTTGGGGATGGGTAGAACAGTGTATTTATTTTCTAGATGGGAAAATGAAAACCACAGTAAAAACCTTTCCAAGGACTAAAGATACAATACTCTTAGATCAGTGATCATTTCATTGTCATACCCATTTCAAATTCATCTTTGTTAGTGTAAATTTTATGTTCAACAATAGCCCCCCACCCCCATTCATTTCCTTCAAGTCTTCATTCAAAGACACTCTTAGTTTTTCAGCACTGGGGACTGAAACAGGGGCCTTTGCATTAAAGCTGTATCTCCAGTCATTTTTATTTTTTCTTTATTTTGAAACAGGGTTTCACTAAGTTGCCCAGATTGACCTTGAAATTATAATTCTCCTGCCTCAGCCTCTCAGAGTGCTGGATTTACAGGCATGAGCCACCACCCCCAGATAAAGGAAACTTAGGGAAGTTGTCTCTGACTGCACCATATAATACAGCAACCAATTCACTCAATCCTTTTATTCTCATTTGTCTACCCTTTTCTTGCTGTATTTTTCTCCATTCTTCTGGTAGCTTACATAATTTCAGTTTATACGCTTTTTGTCTGAATATATTCTTTAAGCTACTGTACAAGGTCAGCTTAGTTTTTATTACATGTATGAAAATAACAATTACATATATCATTTTTTGTTTCATAATGCCTCTTATGTGTTACTGTTTTCTCTAGGAAAATGTAGGTTTTAGGAAAAGGTGTGCATTAAATTAAGATTTTGGGGGTTGTGTTTTGACTTTCAAGTAATTTTTCCATTGAAATTTTCAACACAGCTATTTAATAGCAACTGTTTTTCCTTTGGAAATGGCTACTTCCCTCTCTGCCTCCCGTCACCATCCAACTTCCTTTGAAAACTGCTTCACCTTCCACCCAAATCCAATCATTTGGTCGGGTCATCAGCCACAACCATACATTATCCATATCCACTAGCTCATGGGTGAGGAGGGACAGGTTCACACTGGGCCAGTCAGTTTTTCCTAACTTTTTGTTTGCTTTTATTACCTTAGAGCTAGCTTTCATTTTGAGACAAGGTCTCACTAAGTCACGGATTTGTTCAGTCTGTCCTTGAACTTGAGATTCTCTAGCCTTAACCTGCCAGAGTTCTGGGGTTACAGGCCTGGGCCATGACATCTGGCTTCTGTCCAGCTTTTTAAGTCTGGAAAAGAGACATGGTTCTCTTTCAGTGATCAACCACTACTTGGAAGAAGATGGTCTGAGTTTTAAAAAAATGAGGCAAATACTTGGAGACTGAGATATGAGAGATCTTGGTAGATTTTCAACCTCTGGTTCCAGTTAAATTCATCGCCAAAGTTTCTGCCTGCCAGCTTAGTTTGCTTTGTGTTTTTCTTACTAGCAAATACTTGCTTTCAGGTTAATATAATATTTATAATGAATATTCATTGCTATTCTTAACCTTTCTTGCTAATACAATTGCAGCATTTGTTATATCTACTAAGGATATTTGAAAAGCTCCTGGCCGTTGAAAATTTTCATAACTGGTAAGACTTCCAGAAAGCATTTCCATCTCCATCAAAACAGCAGGAAACAGATGGACGCCTGGGGGATGGGCCGCCACACCTGCGTGCCTCTGGTAAGGGTCAGACACTTGTCACCATGGCTTCTAACACACGTTTGAAGGAAGTGCCTGAAGAAGGGCTCAATTGGTAGAGATATAACCTTTTTATGAATCTGACCTTTGAAACCAGCATAGTGGGCAATAACCATTAACAGATCAAATATGAGAAATGTCAGGTGTGGAATAAGCCCTGACAGAAAATATTTCATCAGCCTAAGCCTTGAACAATCACTGACAGGGCGGGGAGGCCACGCCGCAGGCCCCCTTGTCCCTTTCCCGCAGTGATAAGGATGATGGGTTGCTTCTTTTAGCACTGCCCTCCTTAGCTAAATGTTCAGCTAAAGGGAGATCAAATTGACTCAAGCGCACCATAATTCTAAGAAAATTACCATCGTGAGGTGACCTAGTTTTTTCATTATTGCCATAGAGAGGGAGTCCTCATAGAGAAATAAACTTAATATCTTTAACTACTCGCTTCTATATTTTTCTAGGCTATGTGTAATATTGCATATACTTGTAGCCAGAGGCGTCTTCAGGCAAGTTTCCCAAGTATCTTTTTCCAATTGTTAAGTACATCTCACAGCTTCAGATTTAAGGTCACTGCAGAGCTGGTAACCAGAAAGCAGATAAAAATAGTTATTGTGTGGTAGACATAGAGATCCTATTCTATTAGTTTTTCCTAGTCACATTTTACACACAAATGCGCTTATTAAGTGGTCAGTTAAGCAATTTTGTTATGAAGAGCAGTAAGCCTACTAATATAATTTCAAAACTGTGACACTTCTATTTGCATAGACCTTCACTATGGATTCTGATATAGGCTTATTTTCTGACTCAGGGCTGGACCTGCTAAAGATCTGGTTGTTGCTGGAATGAGAAATCCCATTAGTAACACATTCATGAATGTCTTTAAGATGAACCTTGTTTCTGAGCCGTGGGATGAAAATTGCAGGATATTGTTCTGACTGTGGCAACGATCCCTGAGCTCTTTTAGTAAACAATCTCTCAGCATCCACAGATCAGAGGGGAACTTAAATTGCATGCATCATCTACCACCCAATAAACACTAACAAGTAATAATAAGAAAAGTTGAAGAGCAGGTTTGTAACTACAGGGAAATAAGATGGATACTAACAAGGAGGGGAACATTTGAGTTTTTCTCTTAACAGCTACTTCTGTCTGCCTTCTTACGAAGTTTTATTTCCTTTGCACTCTCGTACTTTCATCCTGATGACATGGCTATTATTTTATAGCAGTTTCAAGCCGTTAATTAATGAACTGCACACAAGTGACATGACACCACCTTGCCCAATTATCTCTAGCATCAATTTTTACAGTACAAAGCACAGCCGCTTTGTGAATTGTCTTGTTCGCAAATTGGCTCAGGAGGCAGTTACTTTAATAGCCAAAACAATGCAACAGTAGTGCCACACTAGTGACATGGAGTAATTGTAAATCACCATGTGAGAGCTCGTAAAGCTCACCATAAAAGCCTGGTGATATCATGTAATAAAAGTGCTCTTTTCTACTGAGTTAAGCAGCTATCGCTCAATTTACCATGTAATCTCATGAGCCCCAGGCTCATTAGCTCATCTAGGATGGGATACGGTATGAGGGTGTCCTGACCACAAGGAACCAAAGTATCACTGAGAATTTTCTCTTTTTTAAAAATTTCCTGGGTATGCCTTATAAAATGCAGAAACCTATATCGTCGAGTGGTTATCATTTCTGTTTGTTCAAGCTGCTATATTTTCACATTGCTTTTGCTCTCTAAGCCACTCTCTTTCTCGCCTGGTTTCAGAACTCATGATCTTTTAACACTCTCAGACCCAGGATCTCTGACGGCTCCATTTGCACATTCATGTGACTGCACTACTTTTTCTTTTAGAGTTTGTCACAGCAGTCTTTGTCTAATTAAAAAAAGAGACTGAAGTCGTCAGCAGTAGGACATGCTCTAGATCCTGCTTCTGAACAGCCTAGGTGGGGACCTCAAGGGCTCAGAGTAGACACAAAGTGAACTTTATTTACACAAAGCTCATTGACTAAATTTTTATTTAAATCTAGAATATAAATCTTTCCCAAAAGAGAAATTATGGTAACCTTGGAAAAATCTGTTGTCCTGGTTTTTCCAAGTTAGGATCTATATAGCTTCTTTGTCTCCTTAAATGTAAAAATCCTGTTTTTGAGCAATAGTCCAGCCTAAGAATTACAGCAGAAGAGAAACTGAATCTATTTTTGTTTCAACCTTTTACCTTATGTGATGAAATCAGAAAGACTGCTCCTAAGTTTCACTCTGAATACTACCACAGACGTTTGTGTGTGGTTCTCTCTGTTTTCAGTGGTAACGTGATTTAAAGGCCTGAAAAAATCTGGGGTTCATCCTGAGACTAAATGTTTCTCAGCCTGACCTTGTTCTGTGAAACAAGTACCATCCATATATATCATATGTGTACATATCTGAACCCAGTCATGTTCAGAGAAATTGATAGATTTATAGAAAACAATTTTTATGATTAAAGTTCACATTTTAACATGAAAAAAATCATTACATGTATAAAATGCTACCAATGCTGTAACCAGAAACAAAATGTTAGTTTGAGTAAGTCAAGGCTAAATTTTACAATTAAATTTTTGCATAAGTGAGATTCACCATGGTAACAATATACTTATGTGACATACATAATGAAAAGTCATAGGAATGTTTTTGTGGTTGATACAGTAATGGAATGATTTTCTCTCCTTGATATTAGTAAAACCTCCAAATTGTATCATGAAAAGTTATAAACCTAGTAGTATGTAGCATATAGTATGTATGCAAACTTAGTAGCATAATCTATATCATTTATAGCAAATTTTTAATCACCTATGTTTCTTCAGAAGTCATATCTATTGGATTCAAATACATGTATCATTAGGATTATTTGTAAAGCTGAATTATTTAAAAAGTGGGAAGCTTGGAATGATCCCATGAGACTATTGGTTAAAAAAAAAAAGCCATGCATGCTATATTTAGCTCAAACTACCTTCCCTCTGTGTTATATACTAATTTCTTATCACTTGCAAATATTTCTGCCTAATCTCTATTCCCTTTGAAGGCTTTTCATCTATATCACAGGGATTTTTGCTTATAAATGATATTTACTAAAAGCTTTTCAATGAAAACCATTGAACCTTGCTTTTGCAAATACATTTTACACTTGCAGTAAGTCACTACAAGTGACTATATAAGATAGTCATGTGATAGAGTTTTGAATCCTGTCTTTGAGCTTCAGAATTTTTTTATTTTAAAGAGAAAAAACCAGCAAAATCAAGAAGCAAACAAACAACTAAAAAACAACAACAAAAGCAAAATGACAACAACAACAACAAAGAAAAGTTTTTTAAGAATGGGTAGGATAACTAGGTTTGTTATTTATTATTTGTCCCTGCTTGACATTTATCTTTTAAAGCAAAATGAATATTAAGTGCCAGGTATTCATTAATTCCCAGAGAATTCTGGCCAACTCCAGTGGCAAAAAGCAGCTGACGCTGTGTATGTAAACATGCCGAGGATTCTGATGGTGAAGCAGAAATGATGTTGAGATAATAACCGCACTGAAATAAACTTATGGATTAGTGTGACAAGTTGTTTGAAACATATACAACTTTCCATTTCAGTTCTAAGATATTTGTTAAAACTGCTTAGAACCATTATGCTATGGCAGTACCTTCAATGCATTCTTCCACTATGAAATATTGTTCTATAGTTTATTGATTAAGAAAAGTAAATGCAAGACTACATTTATATAGGTTATAGAATAAATGAATGTGAAAAATATGCACACTTAAAATATTGTGAAATGTGTTTTACTGACTGAGAATCCTTTAGGAACAAAGAGGTCAACATGAGTTACTTGGTTCATAATTTAACTCAGAATTTCAAATCCATTAGTATTTCACAAATACACATTTTTATGCTTTCTAAATGTTTGTTGAAAATCTGCACCTATGGCATATATAGATGCTTGTCTTTTAGCCTAGTTGACCTTTATTATATAAAATTTCATATTAGGAGCATTTTAAATTGCCAGTATTCTGCATTTTTTTCCCAGGCAGTCACCAGAGGAAGCACATGATAGCTAAAAGTGAAAATAATTTACTAATTTATTGAGTCAATGTCACATCAAGTATTAATATACTTGGCCAATATAAATGTCTGGGAAGATAAACAGCCAATTGGATTAAATAAATTGACAGCTGATTATTGACTGAAGGAGGAGAGATTGCAGAAAAGAGGATCTGTAAACACAGACATCCTCTTACACATGTTCAGAATCTGATACGGGCACATTTCTATGCCATGGTGTGTTTTTGTATTGGTCTGAGAGAACAGTGTTACAGGAATGTTGAAGCAGTAGAATGTGAGTGAGGGGAGCTCTTGGAACTATCAAGGATGGTGACAATTATCCATGATTGAGGTACTGCTGGAAGCAGGTTAATATATTTGCTGTTATTAGTCATGAAAACAAAAGCGGAGTGAAAAAGTAGGATCTTGTATCAAAAAATCCATGTGACTATGTAACTGCCTAGATTCAAAACATTGGGTGGTTCAAGCATAAAGGAGGAGATGACTAGGAGAAGGCTTCATGCTGGGAGTCCCTGGAAGAGGGCCAGGCAGGGGAAAGTCACATGTATGCAGCCCTGCTGGGTCCTCCTCTTGTTGACTTTTCCTAATCGCTCTATGATTAGGTCCATGCAGCAGACACGTTCAGGAGGGTACTTTGTGCCAGACAATATCCCAGCCCTTGGAGAGTTGAGAGGAGCTTCAAACATGTCCTCCTACTAATGGGTTTACATCAGTCCCTCACCCTGGATACAGTCAACATTTTGGTACAGATAATTCTGTGCTGAGTGAGCTTCCTCATCCATCTGTGAGATTTCCAGCAGTGTCTCTGACTTTTCCTCACTACAAGCGTAGAGCACCCCACCTAGGCTGTGACTCTCAAAAATTGTTTCCAGATGCCACCAAATGTCCTCTGAGAGAACGAAGTGCTCACAACTGAAACTGCTGGTCTACATCACAGTGGAAGATGAGCAGCAGTGAATCAGCAGACAAATAATGTAATTGCAGATAGTAAGACACAAGAATGGGAGACACAGGAACTGGGGACAGGGGTAAGCAGGGCAAGTGAGTGTGTAGAGAATACTTGAGCTACTGGAACTCTCTAAAGGAGACTCTTAGAAGATCCTGAATGATGTAAAATATCAATGAAGAAGTTTGAGAAAGAAAAGTAACAAAAGCAAAGGTCTTGGATGATAAGATGGCAGGTCTAAAGAAGTTC
>RJWM01029047.1:0-24883 GCA_004363535.1 Dasyprocta punctata | reverse complement strand
TGTGTGTGTGTGTGTGTGTGTGTGTGTGTGTGTGTGTGTGAGCGTGTGGATTCTAATGGATCTATATGATCATTATGTTTTACTTGATATAAATTATACCTCAAATACTACACCGGTGCACATTTAAAAGGCATTTCAGAGATCTGCAGGGTTTCAACACTCAGAAGAATCAAAATGGAATTTCTGCATCACATGGGTTCACATATCTGATCTCTTTTTTCCCATCAGAAGATCTGACAAGGTGGCTGGTGTTTAGAATAATGAATTAGTCAAATGTTTGGAATGTCATTCTAAGACTGGGATATGAGTTGAGGAGAAGAGAGCTACCTTTTGAATCTAGCAGAATCATTCTGTACAACTGGGGAATTGGAATAGAAGTTAGCCCATCAACAGATATTCTTGCTGGAATATGAAAAATAACCTCAATTTGCACCAAAGTTCACAGAGGGGTTCAAGAAAATTCACATACTGTGTTGATTGGAAGTTCTCCTGTCTACAGATGATCTATAATAAACCTTTACTGAGCATTTATGAGGGTGTTGTGACTCTATTCCTTTTCCTAAGAAATCACACAGAAATCAACCTACAAAAGTGTGAAAGAATCCACTATAGACTGAGCAATGGGAGTTACAGAAGATTTAGAACTCCATTCATATCCAGAATGACTTATTTGTCTCTGAAACTGAGCCATAAAAAATACAGTGCTATTTTCCAACAGGAGTTATAAGACAAACTTTCCCAAAATGATGCAACTCGTTAACTAAGGATATTTCTCAGTAGATTTGTTACATTAAAAAGACTGTGTCTACTTGGTAATCAACTATGTTGTACTAAAACTCCATGTAGATTAATTAAACGCATTACTTGCCAAAAGGAACGTGATGTATATACAACCACCACCCTCAAAACACATGCGCACACAGCCTCATAATAATGGAAAGGTGTAAATTACTGACTCTTCTCTCAGAAGACTCAGAAACTTTTTTTCAATTTTTCATTGCACAATTTTCAACAGCACTAGATGAGATGACTCCTTCATAGTTAAGTCAAACACTTCTGTGAATAATAGCATGATGACACGCCTGCATTTCTGGGTCTAAAAGCACTTACGTGTCCAGCATTAAGGTGAAGATTTTCTTTAGATTTTAGTTTTAGCTTGGCACTACGGATGTAAGTCTTTCTCATGGTTTCACAGTCATTCAAATAAAACCATCAGATGCATGTGCTAAGTGAAATCTTAGTCCACACCAGCACCCAGTGGTCAGCATCTAGAGCAAATACATATGATACAAGTTAAAAATCTTGTAAAGGCCAGAAGAAAAGTTATTAATCATTTCCCCTTATCTCTTCCTCCCAAAAAGGTTGATCATGTGACCAACTGCTGAGAATTTTCCTCAACAAATAACACTGCCTCTCATGTCAGCGCAGAGTCAAGATCTCAGAGACCAGGTTGAGAAGGGCAGAAGCACCTGGCTCTGGGTTTTCTGTTCACTTCTCAGTCACGTGACTATGGACAAGCTAGTGTTTTCATTCCTAAGTGAGAGCTAAGAATCTTATGAGTCTATATGCATAAAGTGCTCCTAGCACACAATGCTTCGAAGGGGTTAGCCTCTGCCATCCTGTCTGCCTTCGCTTCCCCATCTGTTCAGGGGTCCAGATGAATTCTGAAAACCCTCTCAGCTTCAGTGTCCTGGATCCTTGTGATCATTCATTATACCCTGTCCCACTGGTAGATGCTTCCCTGTTCAACCCTGATTTCACACCAGTGCTTACAAGGAGTCCTCTGAACCTGGGAAACATACTCCAACCACTGTCAGAGTAGCTGGCACTGATCTTGAGTGTAGTCAGCAGTAAGTGTGTGTGCTCAGATGAGATTGAGTAAGACAGAGCTGTGTTTGTTTACAGATTTGCCTCTTTGACTTTGGGAGAGCATCTAAAAGTCTCAGGTGCCTCTCTGATGAAATGGAGGCAGTAGTAGCTCTGGCCTCAAGGTTGTTGAAAATGTTCACGAATGTGAATGTGCATGATATTCATCACATTGCATTTAAGCATCCTAGCCACTAATGACATAAGAACATATTCAGGACAGAGACAAAAAATCTACATGCTGTGGGAAGTGTAAATATTGATATTTAAAGGTACAGTAGGTTATGTCATAAAGAAGAGCTAAACTGAAGTGGGTTTGATGCAGTTCTGCCACCTTCCTTGTTGTGTGGTCTTCGGTAAGTTTCTTCTGAGCTGCCTGTCTCCATTTGAAAAAACTGCTACAATGCTGTGTACATTAAGTATCAAATGAGCATTGACAGTTTCCTATATAGGAAGTGTGGACTACGCAGATGCTACCATGGTTATTCTTAGGGAAGTATGTATCCCACGGCTGTGAGTCCCTGTGCTGAGGAAGGTTTGGTGTGCTCTGGGGGAAAACTTTTCAAAGATGTTTTTGGTTATCAGGAATCTACTGATGTCAACTGAAAGCAGGAGCAGGAAGCCCCTGTACATAGAGTTAAAGACTGTTATTTCAGGATCTGGAATGGGAGTGTGTAGAAAAGAAAAGTTTATGGACCACTCAGTTTTGGTTGTTGGTGTTGCCATGTTATAAGGAAGCACTTGAATCCTGTCTTCTGCAGACAGTAAGTCATTCTTGAAAATAAAATAAACACTGATATTTCAAATGCATGTTATATTAAAATACTAGGAATAGTGTTACAAGAAATAACAAATTTTGACTATGAGTAAAACTCAATGCATTTTTCAAAAACAATTCAATGATTCCTTTTGTCCTAGTATTTGAATATTTATTATAGACCATAGAGGTTTATAAAGCAAAAGTGATAGATGATCAGATAGTCATATATGAATGGATAGATGGAAAGGCAGACATAGATATTTATCTTTTAAAAAAGGAAAAATTTCATACACAAAGTAATATGAGCCCTAATGTCCAACTTCCATACACTTTTTGACTGTCATCCTTAATTCAATGAATATCAATGCAAAATGAAAGGCATTTTTCCAGGTCTACACCATTTGTTACAGAGATCAAGATATTCACTAGGACAATTAATTTTATGTGTCTTAAATTTTCAATTTAAGGATGATAACTTTTAAATATCAGACATTTGTTAAATAACTTTTCGTACAGTGACTTTTTAAACTTGGAATTTATTTTTGATATTATATCCCATAATTAAATATCTATATCAGGCAGAAATAATTCTTATGTATAATTTAAATACCTAATCTAATCACATTATATCCTTCTGTAAACTTAATGAACTATGTACTTTTTCCCCAGAAACTTCTAAAACACTATAATCATAATGCAGAAAAATTATTTACTTTTTATCATTATGGCCACATATTATTTTAAAAACACATAAATCCTAGAGTGTGTGCAAAGTACAGAACAAATCATGATACAGAACTCCCAGGAACAATTTTGCATGTCTATATCTTATACTCTAAACAACTACTGTGAATATAACAATATGCAATCTGTTGATTATTGTTAGTCTCCTATTGGCCTGTTGTGAAACTCTGTTTTACTGTAATCTCTTACTTTTTTCTACTTAAAATAAAAGATAAAAAAAAAAAACCAGGAATTCCAGTTTGTTATTCTCAAGTTGGAGGATTACTATTTGTTAGGAATTAGAAAATACTAGTGGGATTAAGACCTACATTTACCAAACAAGTGTTTGTTCTGCAAAAGTACGTTGTCAATGATGACTAGCCAGTCTTCATGTTGGTGGTAGAGACAGATATTAAACAAGTAAGTGCAAAAATAAGACTCTAAATAGAAATCATGCCTGGCATGCTATAGTAAAAACTGCTATACTCCTTCCCCACAATTTGGATGCCCACCCAAATTGTGGAGAAGGAGAAAAAGAGGCATCCCTACTGGTCATCCCCTCCTGCTTTGGGCTGCACTTCCAGATCCTCCCTGGGGGCTGACTGGTCCATACTACCCCCTCTCATTCTGAAGATCCTTCTCCCACCTCCCAGGTGACTGTTGACCTGCAGACAGCTGGTACAATCTTGCCAATCAAGTTGCCTCATGTAGTTCATCCCAGTGATTGATTCAGAGGGTGGGTGTTGCCTGGGGTTTAGGGAACTGGAGTTGGGAAAGAGTTGCCTTTCATTTTTCTTCTGCAAGCCATAAAATGTTAATGTGTGTCCTCATCTACCTTATTGCAGAATCTGACACCATACAACTCCTAACTCTTTCCCAAAGTTGAAATGACCAAGAAAGGAAAATATTTTGAATTGATTCGGGATGCTGAGGTAGTCATAACAGTACAACTAAAGACACTCACAAGAGAGGACTCCCAGAACCTCTTCAAAAACTAGCAAGAATGATGGAATAAGCATGTTCAAAGCAAAAGGAATATTTTTGAGGTGGTCAATGGCAATGTGTCTTTTATTGTAATAAAAGGTTTTGGTTCACCGTATCTTCAGATCATACTGTGCATGATCCCTGCTCAAGGAGAAAAGCTGTTTGGGACAATAAGCTTCCACACAGAGGGGACTGGAAACAGAGTGAAATTTATTAACTTTTTATTGCCTCTATTGTATCCTTATTCCTCTTATTGTATGAGCCATTCATTTAACCAAATCTAGACAGAATAAGGTTTCTGCTAGCAAAAATAGTCTTTATTCATCGAGAATGATTTAATGGTAAATACCGTGATGATATGAGAGAGAACCCAAGGGCTTAGATAAACTCAAGAGCTCTGCATCCACTGGGGTAGAAAGAAAATCAAGCCATGAGGCTGGAACATGAGGTGTGACTGCACAGATGCCCACCCAAATTGTGGGGAAGGAGAAAAGGAGGCATCCCTATTGGTCATCCTCTCCTGCTTTGGGCTTCACTTCCAGATACTCCCTATGCACCAGTTCTGTGCTAGGGCTGTGGGAAATAATTCCATAATTTTGTCCACCTCTTCCCTTTCTAGAGGCTCAAGAAACAGTTTTTGAGCCTTGAAGGGTAGAGACATGTGTGGACAACATTCCAGACACACAAGATCACAGGTAGAAGTGAGGTGGTGGCAAACATTATCTCCATATGGCAGCAGGGGTCACCCTGGGGCAGAAAGTGGCAGGTTGGGTAAGGCAGGAACCAAGTCAAGGATGCTTGGCAGATGGCCACATTTGACCCAGGAAGAAATGCTTGGTTCTGTTCCTTTGTCTCTCATTCACTCAAGATGAGCCAGTTTCAACATGACCACTGAGAAAGCAGAGGAAACTCTGAAGGCCAACTTCTTTGTGAACAGCGTGGCTTCCTAAACCAAACAGAAAACAAAGCTGATCTTAGTGTGCTGGCTTAATAGGAAATATGAGCCATCTGTGAGTGTTCCTTCTAGTTCATTTGCTTCACTGGCAAGTATTAAACAGTGCTGCAAAGATTTAGAGAAATTATGGAAATGGGTATTAACATTAAAATCAGAGAACAATTAGAACATTTCACTGCATAATTGTTTGGCAGGGTCTGCAAGTAAGCAGAGGATTTCCAGCTCTGTGATTTATTGGCCACAGGTTGTCTGATTCTTCAGAACCTCTGGGACCAGCAACACATTCTAGGGGTAGCTCCTGCGATGCCAATATGATTGGACCCTGTTTAGAAACTTATACCGTCGTTGTCTCATTCCTGGCAAACATTCTTTGTGCTGCTAGATCAGCAGTGCCCAAGCCAACCAGAGCATCATTCAGGCGAATGGAACATGCAGACAAACAAGAGAAACCTTTGTGCCACGTGCCCATGTCTTTCTCAGAAAAAGTGCACTGTATTTGCTTGTAATTAGCACTCCAACAGACGTCAGAGAGAACAGCTAATCACTGACATGGCCCACAGTGCTTTGTAAGTAAACACCATATTGCAATAGACATGCAATTAATTATACAACACTCCAATTAAACATGTTCAAAATGAAAATGGGGGTGGGGATAAGGTATCAGAACTGTGCTGCCAAAACTCTTCTGATTTTTTTTTCTTCTAAGAAATAATACATGATTCAGCTCTTGAATGTCACCAAGCTGTTTCCAGGTATCTCTTGGTTTTCATCCTGTAGTCATGACTGTTTCTGGGAAGTTTGGAGATACTGGACCAAAAGCTTCCTCTAAGTGCTCCAAACTCAACATCTTGGTTGCCTTCTATAGCATTTATTGGTGGAGTTTTTGCTCTCATGCCCTTACCCGGTCACTGATCCATGGACAAAAACTGCAGGTTTTGGCTGCTCTCAGCTCACATCTGTACCTTTCCTCAAAGTTTGACCTTGACTGTGTAATCCTGCTGAGAATATTACACATTTACACCCACCTCCCAGCCTAGTAGTCCTACATGACCACAGCTGATGGGACTATATACATCAGTCCAGTTCCCTTTCCCACAGATGTATAGTCAACACTCCAGAAATGAATGAGACCAGACTGTGATGAGATTTCCCTGGGAACCGTATCTCTGCTCGTTTGTTACCTTTCCCTATTCCCGTTCCTTCCCCCATTTACAGATTTCTCCCTAGCTCCCTGACAACAAATCATTTGCCTGGGAAGAAAAGTCTCAACTTTTAATGAACCCAAGTTAAGACAATCTTCAAACTGAAATTTGACCTAAATATGGTAGTTTGTTTTAAATCAGAGTTAACACTGAAAAATCCACCATAAACCAGAGGGTGGGGTGTGTAGCTCAGTGGTACAGTGCTTGCCTTGCATATGTGATGCCCTGGGTTTCATCCTCAGCATTACAAAATCGCCACCATAAAGTGAATGCTTTGTTGGCAGGTTACATTCACTGCATCTGCCAAGTGAAGAGTATTTTGGAGAAAGGAATATATGCATTGAGCCTTAAAAGAATAAGAGCAATTTCAGAGAAAAAAACAATGAAGTAGTAGGCTGATAAGAGTGCAACATGTGCATGAACAGTGATCAACTCGATGAAGTATTTATTGAGTACTTATTCTGACAGGCACAAGAAATAAACATCAAAATATGGCTTTATTCCCCCAAAGAATGAAGTAGATGGACATTCAAGGAAACAAAATGACAATATTTATTGAAGATCTACTGTATGTTAAGTGTTACACATTCGTGAGACACATTTGATTCTTATAAAAATGCTACAGAGTAGTTTGTGCAATCAACACTTTGCAAATGAAAAAAGAAAAAAAATGGCTTAGGGACTTGGCCAATGTCATTCAGCTAGCAACTGGTGGAAATGTAGCAATCAGGAGCCCTGGCAGATTTATTAACAAGGGAATGACAAGATTAAATGAGGCACAGGGAGGTTACATGAGAGAAAAGATGGTCTCACAGCTTCAAGTCCCATGAGCAAGAAAGTGGGCCCAGAAGGGGACCGAAGCATTTCACTGTGTAATATCCAAACTGGCATGCATCACTGATAAGCCAAAGACACTGGCAAAGCTTGTCTGCTTCGCTTTCAGTACTAAAGTCTCATTGTTTCTACTGGGAAAACTAATAACATAACAAATGAAACTATTGTTCAGTTTCATTAAAAATAAATCTGATAAGATGGGCAGAATTGAATTAACCAATCTCAATAGAGTTCTCGTTATTGGAGCAAACAGAATATTCTCTCTAATAGAATGAGTCCCGGTTCATTTTGGCTGGTCTGAGCAGCTCCTTGCTATGGGTTTGGTTTCCAGCCTTTGGCTCTGGGCATCCTCACGCTAATGTTAGTATTAGCGGGTCAGCATAATGGATCAGCATGCGAGATCTGGCAAGAGTACCTGATGGATCAGTATGACAGATGTAAGGGCCTCCATTACCCTTGGCAGGCAAGAGCTGTCCTCCCCTCCAAGGAAGTCAGATTTAGGGCCCTAGAGCTTGTGAGAGAGAAATGGCCCTTGTTCCAGAGAGGGTGAGGTTGGGCTAAAATCCTGTGATGGGTTGCTCTTGGAGTCAGGGTTGGGGAAAACAGACATTCAACGTGCCTGCTTGTTTTGGCTGGTTCTAATCGAAGTTAGTGCCAGCAATATTTCTATTCCTTTGCACTGGCTGAAGTTCAAAGGCTTAAGACTGAATAGCAAAGGGGAGCATGCAGGTATTTGTATGACTAAACACACACACACACACACACACACACACACACGAGCTAATACACATTTACATCATTTTCTAAAAACATAGATTTCACATGGCTTAATATATACATACAAAAATTCAAGGAGGAAAAAAATGAAGAAAATTTAAATCAAATATAAAATGGAATAAATAAATAGTATTTAATCATTAATAATAAAAATGTATCTTCAATTATGTGACTGAATCACTTTTTGAGGTGGGCTATAAGTTTTATTCTGAATCCATTAATGGGTACAGAATATATGCATATATTTTTATTCTTCTGGTCTTAATAACTGAAGAGTTTCTTAATTTTGCATTTTTATTGGAATAAAAATGAATAAAAGTACTAATGTATGAGTTAGAGAGGGAATGAGAAAATGATGTGCTATAGGTTGGAAGGAAGATTAAAACTTTTATTCAACATGCCCTCCCCTTTCCATTACTTGGAATCATCATTCCAATATACCCTGCACCAGCACAGAGCCAAAGAGTGGTGCATACTGTTTTCTGAGATGACATGTGCCCTGAATGTCTTCATTTTGTTGCGATGAAATTCTGTCATTATGGCAGTTGAGGGTAGGAGGATGTGTAAAGGAAGAGATATAGATTTTGTGTTCATGTCTGAGTTCAAATCCCACATTTGACACTTCCCAGGTGACTGATCATGGGAAGTTGCCTCATCTCTTTTGACCTACTTCCTCACCTATGAAGAGAAGATCCTAGCAGTCATCAGGTAGAGTAATTGCAAGAAGTAGTTATAGAGTGCATGCTAAGTGTCTAGTGGCAAGTTGCTGAACAACTTTGTTCATTCTTTTAAGTTCTCACAATATATTAACTAAATTACAGGTACCTAGGATCTAGTGGAAAAATGACAATTAACAAAAATTCACTTGTTAGGACCCTATTACTCCACAATTACTAAAAAGAAAACAAACAAACAACCCAACAAAGATATTAAACTTACTGCCATAGAAGAAATATATTCCATTCACCTGTGGATCTATTAGTTAATTTACTTGGTGATACGATTGTGTGCACTCCTTTCCCTTCCAGTGAAAGAATTTCAAATTGGATGCCACGTTTTATAATTATGATGTATATTTGAAAGAGTTCCCTACAAGTGTTTTAGATTGAGTTCAACTCTTTTCAAATAACTTGTAACTGTAGCAAATATTATGTTTCCCATGTTCTATGAAGGGATCTGTGTACAGTCCAACATAATTATAGATTATTCCAGTACATAATTTTTCCTGTTTTTTCTTTTATTTCAAGAGTTATTATCATATGCGTACAATTTTAGGGGCTTCTTTTATCATATAAATTTTATTTCTATGCTCATATTGTCATGGTGTATTTTGTTGGCAATTTTCTCATCAGTTAACATATCAAAAAAAAAACAACCTCAAAATATTGCTGTGGGTCCCTCACTACCTGAGACAAGCATGATCATACCTTTTCTCAAATAGGACATAATGAATTATACTAATTAATCCATACACAAACTATGAAAGATGGTAAAATGTGTCAGTAAGAACATACTCAAAGGAATTTTGACATGGTTGAAGTTTGAGGAGAATTATTTCTATTCTTGGTAATAAAGCAGAATTCTTTATTCTAAAACAATAAAATAAAAAAATTATAGGGCCACATCTAGGTATTGAGGTACTGAGAAAGTAGCAATAAACATTGGGCCGGGAGTTTGGCTCAGTGGCTTAAGCACCTGTTCGGCAGGCATGAGGTAGTGAGTTCGATCCCTGGTGCTGCAAAAAAAAAAAGTAGCAATAAACAAAGTAAATCAGGTTCTTGTCCTTAAAAGTTTATTAGACCATCTGTTCTGTCTGGTTATACTCATATCATCCACATACAAAATCTTCACACAAAAAATTATTGAAAATCTTGCCCTACCATAATAGCAGGTGAGCATTATTTTTAATTTTGATTATTTGGTCTAAATTAAACAAATTTTCTTTTTGTTAACCTTCAGACTGGAGGTTGCACTTAAAGCAATGGATTGTAGACTGGTAAGGTTGACTTGGCATCTAACTGTATAAAGATGATCACAAATTATCTCTTCATTAAGTCACTGTGTTTTAGATAATGTCTGGAGGGATTTATCTTCTCAGCTTTAGTAGTGGTGGTTTGAGTAAAATTAACAGTTTTAATTTCTACAAGTTAGTCCCAGGTGGCCAAGAGGATGATCCACTGAAATTTCTTTCAGTACTTAAAAAGAAAAGATACAAAACAAACTAGGTCAGTAAGGTAAGATGGTACAACCTCCTTGATTATTTAAAGTTATGAACCAAACATAGTACTTGTATTTAATTTGAAAATATCTCTGCTTGTTTTTTAAAGGACTATGAGTAAGTCATGATTCATGATGCCTCAGTAAAAAAATTCTAGCTAAGTCAAGATATAGGTTAGACAAATTAACAAATTATGGAGATAAAAAATTCAATTTTAATCATATTTCTCTTTAGTCCTTTTTTTGGCACCAGGGATCAAACTCACAACTTCGCGCTTGCCAGACAGGTGCTTCAACCATTGAGCCAAATTCAAGGCCCTAGTTTTTTGAGACAGGGTCACACTGTGCAGCTCAGGTCAGCCTTGCACTTGCGTTGTAACTCAAGCCAGCTTCGAACTCACAACGCTCCTCCTACCTCAGCCTCCCCAGTGCTGGGATTAAAGGTGTGCGCCACCACATCCATCTGGCTGACTGGCTTTCTTTCTTTTTCTTTCTTTCTTTCTTTTTTTTTTTTCTTTCTTTCTTTCTTTCTTTCTTTCTTTCTTTCTTTCCTTCTTTTTCAGCTGGTCAATGTCCCACATTTGAAACTAGAAGTAAATATAATCACGATGATGGTGATGAGGGAAATTATGGTTATAAAAATAGTAAAAGTTTCTATAATATGCCAGATATGAAAAAGACCACACTGAGAACTTTATGCTCTTTAAAATGTTCAATCTTCCTCACCAGCACTGTGAGAAAAACAGTAAGGCGATCATACCCTTTTAACAGATGAAAAACTAACTCACAAAGCAGGTAAGTAATATGTTTAAGGTGCTGCAAAACCTGAAGACACAATGATTTTAATCTCTATACTAATTTCCAACACAAGACATAGCGTTTGTTTCTTTTAGGACCTCGGACAGTTCAGCATTCCTTTGGTTTCCTCTTAGGAGAAAGGAGAATTTGAATTACCAGATAAAGTCCCTGGCATCTGTGATATTTGATGTGTTACCTTTTTTTTTTTTTTTTTTTTTTTAGCTTCTTTAGTGCTATTTGTATTTTCAGTAATTCACACCCAGAGTGATCACTAGGTGTTAGGAAGCAATCCATTCCTTAAAAACTAGTATTCTCTCATCATACAGGAAATATGTGGGGCGTGATGTCCTTTTTTAGTGTTAGAAATCTACCTTTAAAGTCCAGAAAAAAGACCAAATTTTTGCAAGACTTGATGAAAACACTAAGAGCAGGAAGAAATCAGAATCTGAATTCTTAAAACTAAAGTGTGGGCTATACTTGAAGTATTTTCTTTACTATCTCATATTCACATTGGTTTTGGAATGAGTTTACAGGCTTTATTTCTGAGCTTGAAGTAAATTGTAAATGGGTCAGCAACTTCCAGAAACAAATCATTGACTCTCTCTTTTGCTCTTGTTCTGCTTTAAATGCACCTGTGTTGCTTTCTCACTTGTATTTCTCTGGTTTTTAGAATATGACTTTCAAAGTTGCTGGAAATAATCACTGCATTCCTCTCACATGAAGAAATCAAAAGCAAATATAAACTGCTCTCTCAGCTCACTTCGAAATCTAAGCAAACCCAACTGCTGTTAGATATTGCTTTGTATTCTGTTAAGATGCAACATCTCTTTGAATGGAATAAACAAGAAAAGCCTTCAAGTGGTATGCTATTGCTAAAACATTACTGAGCTGGCAAAATTCATAAACTAATATTGCAAAGTAGCCCCTGGCACATGTCATTTTCAGCAAATTGCACTCCCTGTCATTTTTTCCTCTCTCATGCCATCTGTAAAGTACACCCTACGTTTCTCTTCCATAAGAAACGTGTCTTTCTGGAAGTCTGATCAGACAAAACACAAAACATTTGTAGTATTGGTTAATTATTCTCAGGAAGTACTGGTTAATCATCTCAGAGTGTGTAGTTTGGGGTTAGTTACACAGTTCAAAGGGGTAGCTAGATACAAAAAAGAAGCAAACAACTGGAAGCTACCACATCCTAGCTAAGATGCACTATTTCTCAGCTTATCTTCATTAGAAATTATTATATTCAAATCTCCACTGACTAATCAGAATAAAGAGAAGCACCAGTGTCATTAAGTGAAAATCTCTCTTTCTGTTTATTACAGGATTAAATTTATCCATACACGGTGGGGTATGTGTGCAAGAGTACTTGATTGGGAACCAGGAGACCTGAGTTCATCACCTAATGAAAGTGCTGTAACCGAGGGTATATCAATTCTACACTCCTTGAGCCTTAGTATAATCAAAGCAGATAATTAGGAAGGGTGTTTCCAGTTGTTAAGTGCTTTTCTTTGTCAGGCAGAACACTCGTCCATTTATTCATTTGTTCAGCTGATATACTCAACTTTTACTACTGTGGACTCTGACAGGAAAGTTTCCCATAACCATCAAGTTTATTTTCAAGTAGAAAGGAGAACTGAGAAACAAGTCAACAAGTCAACAAGTAACTGAACAACTTAACTTCGGGTAGGAGTAAATGCCAAAAAGGAACACACCAATATTTTAGAAGATCTATTAATTTGTATAAGAGAGGGCTAGTCATGCATTAAGTGTACAGTAAAGGTAAGCAATAAGAGCAATTTTGATGGGCATAGTAGTGCATCCTTCTTCATTTTGAAATTTTGGGAGGGAATTTGGTATTATAAGCTGTAACTGTGCCAAATATATGGCATTGAAACAAAAAGGAAATTATTTTTACTTTTTGATTCTTTTTTACATCTGGAGCATTTATTGTTCCAAAATTATATATATATATATATATATATATATATATATATATATATATATAAATTTTGGTCCACAAACCTGAGCCGATGAGGACTGATCATAATTGCTCTTAGGATTTTCCTAAGATAGCTACAAAAGGAAATAAACAGTGATGACCTTGGAGATAGATAATATCTGTAGTTGACTAAATAATGTGACATCTCCTGTCCCTATCCCAGTCAAATCCCCAGAACCTGTAAATATTACCTTATATGGGAAAAAGGACTTTGCAGATGGGATTAAATTAAAGATATTGGGGTGGGAGAGATTATGATAGATTACCTAGATGGACCTCATGTATCACAAGAGTTCTTAAAAGAGGGAGACAGGAGGTTCAGAATCAGAAAGATCTCAAAATGTTGCTTTGCTGGGTTAAAGAATGGAGATGGGGCCATGAGCCAAGGAAAGTGGAGAACCTTGATTAGCTAGAAAAGACAAGAGAACGGGTTATCCTGATAGCTTCCAGAAGGGGCAGCCCTCCCTGTACTTAAGTTTAGACTCATTGCAGCCTTTTGACTTCTAGAACTGTAAGAGGATAAATTTGTGATGGTTTTGAGTCACTAGGTTAGCGGTAATTTGTTGGAGCAATAATAGGAAATCAATAAAGATCCCTGGCTGTAGAATCACTTATGCTTTGACTGGGGAGAAAATGTGTACATCGGTAAACTAGTAAAGCAAAATAATAGAATCTCAGGGAATAGCAAGCAATAATAAGAGATACAGAAAGCAAAAGCCCCTGGTTCCTGCTGATCCTCAGGCACAGCTCTTTACCTGTAGCTATTTCACATTGTCCCGGTATCCTTCAATAAATTTCATGTTTTCCTAAATTATCTTTCCATTTGAATTTTTATCCCTGTCAAGCAAAAGAACCCTGCCTAATAAAATCTGCGTGTATGGTTCTATAGGGGTTTGATGCTGCGTGATGACCTTGAGGCAGTTTCTCAAGCAAGTCTTAATGATGTTTACCATACCTAGTCAGCTCTAGCCCAAAAATTTCCTCCAATGCAGAGTTGCTTTCAGTAACAATGAGAATGTTCTGCATAACTGTTAATAGAAAGGCAATAACACTGCATAAGGCTTTTATACCTGGGAAAGTTAGTCAAAAATTAGACTTACTCTTTCATTTGGTTCATTTCTGGGATTCACTGAATACCTACTATGTGCCAGACACTAAGAAGATTACAATGGACAAGTCAAAGCCCTTGTCAAAGCTTAGAGAAATTTCATTTTAGGAAAGCATCACAATATATGTGATAACACCAGTATTTAATGCTTATTATTACATTCTTTGTGCTAGACAATATTTTAAGCTACTAAAATGCCTCAAGTATAGTAATAGTTTCAAATGCTCTAATAAGGAGCATCATCATACATATTTTCCAAAGGCAGATACTGAGGCACAGTTAAAAATACACCTACCTGGTATGTGATAGCATCAAAATTTGTTTCCAAACTCCAGAATCTGGATTAATTACTGAAGTCTGCTATGTTTGATTTGGGGAAAAGAACAGGAGGATGCAGATGCATGCAATCAGGCCAGCTTGGGAGATGAAATAACTGGAAGAAGAGACAACTGGTTTGAGTCTTTCTAGTTGATTTAGAATTAATCAGGTGGGGAGAGCCATGTTTCAGGCAGGAAAAAGCTGCAGGGAGTAACTCAAGGGCAGAACTGAACAGGATTTGACTACTAAGCAATAGAGCTGATGGAATAGGAAGGGTGAGCATTTGTATTCCAGGTGACTTTTGCCCTTGAACCTAACGTTTGGTGGTGGTAGTTCTGGTAATGGGCCTTACCCTCACAATTGGTAATCACTTTCTTAATACCTTCTTCCTGGCAGGTACCTGACTGACTCTTCTCCCTGCTACACACACACAGTGGATTTCTTTGTCCCTGTCTCCACTACCTGGCTGACTGTCTCTTGAAAAAACACAATATTTTGTTACTCAAATTTACAAAAACCCAACTTGGATGAACAAGAGTGGATCCAGGGTAACAAACAGCATTTCTATGACTCTCATTTGCTATCTTTTATCTTGGTTTCACACCAATGCTTCCTTTTCAGATTCTGTTGAGAGCCATTCTCTTGAGCTTCCTTGTTTTCTTGCTTGCTCTGACAGTCAAAAAATATTTAGTGAGTAGCTACTACGATATGACTGCTGTAATATTTAAAAACACAGATAAATATAATCATCATTCTCAAAGAGTTCATTAAAAAAAGACAGGAATAAAAATACCATTCATTAACAGCATGACATAGGGTACTAGAGAAGCAGAGATGAGAGAGTAATTTCTGGAAGGAAGATACTTTGGGGGAGTGAGACTTCTGTTCCAAGTAATAAACTATTGCCACATAGCTTCAAAACCATCCTCTTATACTCTGCTTTATGATGCCAATACTGGGCAAACCACACTTCTGCTTTGCCAAGTGACTTGCTTTTAGGCTCTGGAAAACGGGGTCCCAGAGTGAGCCTTCAAAGCAAGAGAAGAAATCTGGTCCTGCCAGTTAGGTTAGGGTATTATTGTCTCCCTTTTGCTTTCTGTTTCTGCATTACCAGCCTCATTGCTTTGGCTGGACCATTCTGTTCCAATAACAGCTTATCCAGTAGCAACAATTGATTCCAGTTTTCAGTTTCTCTAAGAAATCAGAAAAACAGCCTCATTATGGCCCCTCAAAGATACAAACCCCAGTTGGCCAGTTCCCTCACCTCACATAAGGAGGCGAACATCTTCTTCCCATCTTAGAGATTCCAGCACCAGCCACAAAGTGCCCTCAGACAGCGTTCTGAGCCCCAGCTCAGCAGGCTCCCTCCTCCAAATCTTTACATTTTAATGATCCCAACCTCTTCCTTTTTTTCCCCAGCCCGAGGGGTAGTAGCTGCTTTCTACCTGTGATATTGCTATGCTCTTGTTTTTTTTTTTTTTTAGTTCAATACCTAGTTAATAATTCTTTATATTAAATTCTTTCTGTTAAGATAACTGGTATGAAATAAGCCAGTTTCAGCGGTTCTTCTTGTTTAGTGGATGTTCTTATCCTTTAAAATTCGAGATCAGGGATACCCAGTTGGGAGATTCATTCCACACCAGTTAAGAAAGGGATTCCTCAAGAAACTGAAAATAGAAACTATTCTAGGAAGATGGACTGGAGGAAATTGACAAGATTAGAAATATGAAAATAAAGACACTGCTTTTGTAATGCAGATAAGAAATAAATATTCTAGGATAAAGCTATGGCAAGAAGTATAAATACTTAATTTAAGAGATACTGCCCTTAAAAAACAAATTCATTAGGCAAAATAGTTATAGTATAGCTACTAAAATTTGCATTTCAGCTGGATGTGGTGGCTCATACCTATGAACCCAGCACTCTGGGAGGATGAGGAGGAGAATCTCCGTGAGCTTAAGGCTAGTTTGGGCTACTTAAGAGTTCAACGCCAACCCAGGCTACATAGTGACACCTTGTCTTGAAAGATAGAAAGGTAGACAGAAAGAAAGGAGAGAGGAAAGGGGAGAGGGAAAAGGGAGAGGGGAGAGGGAGAAGGGTAAGAGGAGAGGAAAGGAGGGAGGCAGAAAAGGAAGGAAGGAAGGAAAGAAGGAAAGAAAGAAGAAAGGAAATTTGAGGTTCAAATTACTGTGTATTTAAATTTCATCTCTACCACTCTTCAGGTCCATAAACCCCTATCTTGCGATAATTGTCATGGATATATCTGTTGTGGATGCCAAGATGCTCCAGAAAGAATTCAGGAGACTTCATAGGGGAGATCTATGAGCCATCTCCTAGAAGTACATTTTGACTCAGTTTCTCAAAAATGACCTAAAGCTGGGGGAGAGAACAAGGCCTTGCTCCAAGAAGCAAGCCCTCACTGGGAACCAGCACTATGCATGGGCTGATGGCCAAAGTGGGGCAGCCAGCCCCAAAACTTTCGCCGTAAGTCAGCATCATACATGGACTTCAAGGGGAGAGAACAAAACCTCACTAAGAAGTAAGCCCTCCCTGTGAACCATTGCCACGCACAGGCCTCCACTGGCAGGACAACAGCCAGACCCACGGGTGGGCTGGCAAACAAGAAGAGCCAATCCTCCCTCCCCTTTATGAGAGACCAGTTGATCCAGAGAAGCACAGGCTGTGATGATAGCTGTTGAGATGAAATGCAGTTTGATGCTTGTGGTGTTTTGGTATTTTTGTGTTTCACTGACCTCGCAGTTCTAGGGCCAGTGGTCTGATCATCATTTCAGAGGATGGCGGAATGCAATGTGGCATCTGAGGGCTCTCCTTCTGAAGGTGGTAGCCATGGTTAATTCCCTTTTGTTTTGAAGTGCTGTATCATTTTCATTGTTTTGTTGGGTTGGGTTTTATT
The DNA here is from genome assembly GCA_004363535.1 of Dasyprocta punctata. Lineage (NCBI taxonomy): Eukaryota > Metazoa > Chordata > Mammalia > Rodentia > Dasyproctidae > Dasyprocta > Dasyprocta punctata. Next base: position 7,425 of record RJWM01029047.1, on the reverse strand, counting down.
CTGTTTTGTTTTGTTTGATTTTGGTATATCCAATGGCCTGAGCAGCTTCAAAGCTAGCAAGATATATTATGGTAGCCATTTTGGATTTGCTAATGTCTTGTTTTGAAGTCCTTTATTGCATTCATTGTTTTGTTTTTATTGGTTCTATTCTGCTCTGTTCTGTTTGATTTTCACTATGTCTGAAGGTATCTGCAGCTATTTTGTAGACAACAAGAGGCATTTTGGTAACTATTCTTGATTTCATATTGTTTTGAAGTTCTGTGTTACTTACATTGATTTGTTTTGATTGGTTTTATTCTGTTTTATTTTCCTTGGTTTTATCCCCTTTAAAAAAAAATCACTTAAACCATGAACTTCAAGTTTTCTGGCTTTCAAAACAAAAAGTACCTCCAGAAATTTCTACAATGTGTCAAGTTGTCAGTGTTTCATTCTTGAAAATGTGAAGATATCTAATATTTGTCCACTGGAGGGTAAGTCTCCAACTGTAGGCAAGAAGGAAATTAGTATAGGTGACCTAAATCAATTAATTACAGTAAGAGAAGAAACAATGCCAAGTTCACCTGCAGGTGCTTGAGAATTCGAACCACTATGCCCTAATGTAACAGTCAAGCTTCTCATAGTGAAGAAGATAAAGCACTGGTCTTTTCCTTTACACTGCATGGACAACTTTTGGTTGTCTGTGTGTTCACACATTATCGGAGGAGGTAAAAGGAAGAGGTATCAGGTCGTGAAGGGCTGAATCTGAAGTATCTATGGCATACCCATGTGCAGATGCCCAACTGACATGTGGACAGACACAGGTTGACTCACGGAGATTAAAGTTTATGGAAGTTTAAGAGACAGTCCAGGACTGGTATGTTGTCACATGGTTATAATCATAGCAATCTGGGTGACTGAGATGAGAGGATTACAATCTCAAACCCAATCTGGGCAATTAAGCAGCTTAGCAAAACCCTGCCTCAAAATAAAAAAAGAGAGAGAGAGAGAGAGAGAGAGAGAGAGAGAGACAGAGAGAAAATAATGGGTTTGGGATATAGCTCGATACAAAGGAAGGCCCTGGGTTCAACCCCTAATGTAAATCAGTCAATCAGTCAACCCAGAAGAGAACTTATAACATCACATTAAGATGCAGGTAAAATCAGTGAGTAAATTTAAAAGAGAGTAAGGAGGCCAAGGAGGAGGAATGAAAAGCCTAACCAGGGGAATCTTGTGTCAAGCAAACCAAAAGAGCAGAGAAAGTAAAGAAGGCAAGTCTAGGTAACCCTGCAGTGTCTGCATTCATCTGTATCTTGTTTTGTGTTCTTTATCTGTACCCTCTTAGTGAAGTTGTGGACAGGGGAAAAAAAATAAAATCAGAATTGTATGCAAGGCCTGTTAATTTGGGTAGCAGGGAAATGAAATCTGTCAGGAAGCAAGTATAGTTACATGACTACTGGTTAATGCAGCTAAACTAGTATGTGCACATATTGTAATTAAAATCTTAATTCAGCATTTGAATAAAAATCCATTTTCTTGTTTAAAGGTATGGGAAGAAAGAAAAACATCCTCTTGGCCTCATCATATGCAGCAGCCCTTTGCTCCTAGTCCTTTTCTTTTCCCTTCAGAGAAGAAGCCTGGGAAATTGGATTTTGAGTGTTGAGGACACAGTTCAAAAGTTTCCAAACCTGGCATGCCCACTTTGCTGGAGAAGAATAATGGGGTCGGATTGCTGCCACTGCTTGAGGAGTCTCACTCTATTGAATTGAATCAACTTTAGACAACTGGATTTTAGCTGTGACTTGGGAGCAGAATGCGGCAAATGCGTGGCTCGGTGAACTTTTCAGCCTCTTCACTCCTGCCCCATTTCCATAGAAGCACTTTAAGCCTAGGGCTCAGACCTCCCCTGCCTTTTTCCAGATGAGAGTGCATTTTAATAATGGTGCAAGCTCATGTGCTTGTGTTTCTGGCCCACAGACCTGCCTGGGCCCCTGGGCCACCTTTGTCCACATTCATTTTTTAAAGTAAAAAAGAAAAATAAAAAAAGAAAGAAGTAAATAACCAGCATTCAAGTGCATTCTCTTGGAAGTGGGTGCAATCAATGCTAGTGTTTGGGACCAGGCAGGGTTTCAGGTCATCCACTGGGGGCTTGCAGGCTTAGTGGGATGGGAAAATTCTAAGAAAATGAAACCTGAGGTTCCTCAAGCCATATTCAGAACATACTAGCTTTTGTTGTTGTTGTTGTTGTTACTCTTTTTCATTCGTTTGTTTTGATTTTTAATAATAAAACAAAAAATAATTTATATACTTTTAAAAGCCACCTGCAGGAAGATTGATTTATGTGCTCTTTAGGGTTGAAAACAAAACAAACCAAGTCTTAGAGATGTATTAGCTATGGCTCCGTTGGAGTTTATTTACTTAGGAATTAGCTACCATAGATGGGGAGTGAGTTCTGTTGAACTCTGAGAAGAAAAAGCACAAGTGACCTTGGAGTTTTAGAACACGTTGCTACTCAGGACATTTGCAAGGCTCTGCTTCTGTTCCTGTTTCTGTTTCTGTCTCTGTCTCTGACTCTCTCTCTCTCTCTCTCTCTCTCTCTCTCTCTCTCTCTCTCTCTCTCTCTCCCCCATTAGAATTTTGTTCTCACACAGGAAGAACCCAAGGCTAACATCACTTTTGCAAATATTTGTTCATTTTCTAAACTGTTTTTTAATATTTCAATGATGGGTAAAATTTTATATAGTCAAGGTATAACATGATGGTTTGATATATGCATGCTCTATGTACTGATTACCAAAATTAAATTATTTAGCATCCATTCCACCCATCATTGTTATTTCTATCATGTGTATATGTGTAAGTGAGTGTGACTAGGATACTTATAATCTGCTCCCTTAGCAAATTTTGAATAAGTAATGCAGTGCTTTTAGCTATAGACATCATATGTACACAGATCTTCAAAGCTATGTTGTAACTGAAAGTTCTTACCTAGTGACCATTACCTCATTTCCCCACCAGTCCTGTGAAAATACCATTCAACTTTTTGCCCCTATGAGTTCAACTTTCTGAGATTCTACATGCTTGTGAGATCATGCAGCATTTATCCTACTGGGTCTGGCTTATTTTACTTAGCATAGTGTCTTCCAGATGCATCTATGTTGTTGTAAATGGTAAATTTTTCTTCTTTTTAAAAATGCTTTCCTTTTCGTCCCTTCCCTTCCTTTCCTTCTCCTCCTTTCTTCCTTTTTGTTGCCTTGGGTGTAGAACCCATGTGCACTACCACTGAGCTACATCCCTGCCGTAACAATTATTTATTAAAATTATTGAGCTTGCTTTGGAAATGCATCAATGCAGAGCCAGATGAAATATGAACTTTCCCGAAATAGAGCGCATTTGCACTGTGACAGCAAAGTATACACAACAAGTGTATGTTTGCACACATGGAGGAATTCTGTATGGAAGTGGACGATGTGAGTGGGTTGGGAAGTAAAGAGTTCCATGAGAGAGGAACATAGGGGATGAGACAAAGTGGGCAAGCCTGTAGTCTCAGCTACTCCAGATGCTCAGGCAAGAGCCAGGAGTTTGAGACTATCTGAGCAGAAGGAAAAAACAAGTAGACAGATAAAGGCTACTCTGTGAAAATTCTTCTAATAGCAGTATCAGGGTTGTGACTGAGGTGGGTCTTACCAGCTCAAGTGCTTGACCTGATTATTAAACATCCAGGAATTTTGTGTTTTGTGAGTCACTCTCATACTGGTAGCTGATATTTAAAGAGTTATTTAACCTCATTAGTTTGTTGTAAATATTGAATGAGAAAATACATACATAAAAAGAAAATAATCACAAGTTTGAGCCAGCCTGCGAGACTTAGTGACCGAAGAGACCCTGGCTCTATATAAATAAACAAGCAAACAAACAAACAAACAAATAGCTGGGGATATGCCCCAGTGCAAGGACCCTGGGCTCAATAACCAAACCACAAAGTTAATAAATAAAAAGATTACATATGACAGCACTTAGGCTGCCTGACATAATGGAAGAACTTCAAAAATATTATTGGATATTTATACAAAAATATCTGCCCCCAAATAGGCCATGCATCATCCAGTGCACTAAGGATACAGAAATAAGAAAGTAGAGACCCTGTCTCTAAGAATTGTAGGAACCAAGGATATGAAACATTCACACATATAGGTATAATACATATAAGTGTAAATAAGCGTTCTGGTGGTGGTAAGTGTTCTGAAGAAAAACAAGGATGGTTGGAATAGAGAAGCACTGAGCACTGTTTTTCAGGGTGTTGGGGAAGCCTCCATGATAAAATGACACTCGAAGTTGTACTTGACCCACCTGTAGTTCCAGCACTGAAGGAAACTGGAAGGAAATCTTGCAAGAAAAAGTCAGAGCTTTTGCCCTAAGGCGTGTGTTGAGAAGACAGAAGCCCTTCAGGACAGGGAGCATTCTCCTTTCCTTAGTCTTAAAATTTAATAAATGAATAACAATAAAAAAACCCTGAAAGAATAATAAGATCCAAAATGTACTATAGCTATTGCAATAATGAAAGGGGAAGAAAGTGCTCAAAATTAAAGAACAGCTGGGATACGGGAAAGGATAAATGGAAGAAAAGGAAAGCTTATATGTATGTAGGTATGCACATATAACTGTAAGTATGTATAAGTATGCAAGATAGATAACTATACTACTAATTTTCTGTTAGTACATCAAAAAGAATAGTTTGTGCTGTCATTGTTTGACTGATCATTTTTTATGCCTAGATCTTGTAACTTGAACAACTACTTCTAAGATAACAGTATGTAATATATTAACTAGTATTGATTTCTTACTGTTTTTAAAATTCTGTACTATTTCTACCCTCTTTCTGTTTTGCTTTTTAAAATTAAAAAAAGATTTAATCATTGTGTTTTAATAGCCTCCTTTTTTTTTAAAGTTGAATAGTATTCTATCCTTTGTCCTTTCATCTACGGATGGACACTTAGATGGTTTCTATATCTTGGTCAATATGAACAGTGTTGGAATGAATATGGGGAGCAGAGTTCCTTTGAGATGTCAGTTTCAAGTCCTCTGTATATACACCTACTATGATTTTAATGTCCCCCAAAGGAGTTGTATGGGAAACCTATCTCCACCACAACAGTGTTGAAAGGTGGGTTGTAAAAGGGGTAATTATGTCTTGAGGATTCTGCCCTGTGACTGGATGGATGTCCTTACCAGAGGAGGCTATTTCAAAAGGAGCCTTGTTATTGAGATGAATTCAGCCCCCTCTGGCTCTCATACTGTTGTCCTTTGCCTTCTGCTATGAGAGGACTTTGCACAAAGACCCTCGTCAGATGCAAACCTTGCAACCCTGTGCATCCTAACTTCCAGTACTTTCAGTAATAAATCCTGTTGTTTATAATTTATTTAGTCTCTGATATGCTTTTATGGCAGTGCAAAATAGGTTTTAATACCTAAACATGTAACTGCTGGATTGCCTATTAGATCTATTTTTAATTTTTAAAGACCCTCTCTGCCATTCAGGCTACATCAATTTACATTCCTACCAAGAGCATAACCAGAGCCCGTTTGCTCTATGGCTTCACCACCACTTGTTATTGTTCATGCTTTTGATAATAGCTATCTTAGTAGGTATGAGTTGGTAACTCGCTTTGATATGTGTTTTCTTGGTGATTAATAACGGTGGAACAACTTTCTATATCTGTTGGTTATTTGTCTTCTGGGGGAAATGTATATTCAAGTCTACTGCCCTGCACATTCTCTTCACAGCATTCATGGCAGTCTACAACTGCATATCTGTGATTATTTATTTTCATCCATCTTGAAGGTACCTGAGAGCAGTGCTAATCTTTGTTTTGATCACCAGTATATGCCCATTATATTTCCAGTGCCTGTTGTAGGCCTAAAACATAGTAGGCATCTGTAATACAGAAATTCATTAACTGTGCACTTGGGCATGTTGAGTTACCTCTTAAATCTCAGATCTATAAAGCAGGTATAATACTGCTTAGCCTGCAGGTGAATCTGATGCAGATAGCAATGAAAGTACCATACACATTTAAGTTGCATTTATTTAAAAAGACTTTTCCATGCCCCTTTATATTATTTGTCATAGTTCTGCTTATTCGCTAAAGGAATGCCTGCCTGATATATGGAGAAACAAGAAAGGCAGAGAGGAAACAAAAGCTCATGGTTATATTTCTTGACTCAAAGATAATCACTGTCTTCTTTTAAGCCACTGACTTTGCGATAGTTTGTTATAGCAGCTATGGGAAACTAATACAATCCTCTTTAATCATATTTTTCACTTCCAGCTTCAAAAATTATAGAAAAGATGCCCAGTGGAGAAAGAACATGTCATTTACATAATTTCTTAGAGAATTGCCAAGATAATTTGACATTAAAGACCAATTTGACTTTCTCTTTCCCCAGTCATTGCACTGGTAAAAGTGGGAAAAGGTGAAGAGTTGTTATTTTCTTCACATCAAAGTATTCCATTTCTAGGGTAGCAGTCAGTAAGAGCTATGGAATGTAATTAAAGGTGACAGGTTTTTCCTCCTGAAAGAATTACTATCTCATCTGGTGTCAGCTGCTCCTAGGCAGAGCATCCACTCCAGCCCTCCCCACCCCCCCTCTCAGCTTACCTTTATCAGAGTTCTGGGCTCAATAGACATACAAAAAAATTAAGACTCCTTTTGATCTTTTTCTCTTTTTTTTTTAAAATAAAGATTTTCTTTGTTCCTCGAACAGAGACTAGAAGGAGACAGGGAGGGAGGAGAGTGGGAGAGAGGAGAGAAGGAGATGGGGAGGGGGGAAGGAGGGAGCGAATAGATTTTTCCAGCAATATTTTGCAGCTTATGGTGTCAGAGATCATTACTGGAAAGTGCAAAGATTTGGTCCTTGCTAAAATCTGTCATTTCTCTTGAAAATACTGTGCTCCAAAACAAGTGACCTCTTGCCTCTGGTTTCTTTCATGGCTGGAACCTTTCACCTAGACCTAAGCAAGCAACATAGGCTACAAGCCCTTCACAGGAAAAGGCAAACACAGCTTAAATCTGGCAAGGTAAAAGAAAGGAAGATTTAGAGAGAAGAAATAGAAAGAGGCTCTAAATTTTGATTTATCTAACTTTGAAGGCTTAAATCAATGAGGGTCATTGTCATAAAAAGGAAGAACTGCCTTTGATTTTTGATTTGTTTTATCTTTTGTTTGGTTTATCTTCTAGTTGAACATAGGAGAAAAACAATGAATGACATTCCTTTGGAATAAAGAAGTGGAATTTAGAGTAAAGATGTTGACAGAGCTAGTGTTTGACCAAGCTCTGATGAATTCTGAACTCTGGCATGAAATTGAACATGAGTAAAGTTAAGCCAAAAAAGATATAACCCTGTAGCTATAAGTTAGCTTCCTGCCCAGAAAAATACACCCTTTATCTA
>RJWM01029046.1:0-25133 GCA_004363535.1 Dasyprocta punctata | reverse complement strand
ATATGGACTTCTTATTGCGAGCTACAGCACACATCTCGAAATGAATACTGTGTTGCAAGCTAAAGCAATCAACTATAATAGAACAAATTATGTGAAGTCAAGAGCAAAGTCACTTATTTAAAGTAACATGTATACGTTTTGTGTGTTGTGTACATTTTGTATGTGCAAACAAGCTCAGACACAGTCACCCCTAAAGTACCGTCTTACTGAAAACAAATTAAAGCAGGTTAAATACAAACAGTATCCCAATCACTTTTATTTCAAAGTTAGCTGGGCATGGTGGCACATGCCTGTAATTCCAGCACTTGGGAGGTTGAAGCATGAGGATCTTTGCAAGTTCAACACCAGCATGGGCTACAAAGTGAGCTCAAGACCAGCCTGAACTGCATAGTGAGACCCTGTTTCAAAAAACAAAACAAAACAAACTCAAAAAGGACCATATTTTGTTGAGTTAGTGGAACTGAAGATGAAACCATACTCTGTGTACAAATAAGCCCTATGTTGGTAAGCAAGCTATGAAGCAGAAATTCTTCTTCAAGGAAACTTTTTTTTCAGTGTTTTTGAGTTAAGGTCTTGCTATGCAGTTCAGGCTTGTCCTGAACTCACTATGTAGCCCAGGCTGGTCTTCAACTTGGCAGCAATCCTTACGCCTGAGCCTCCAGAATGCTGAGGTTACAGGTGCGTGCTGCCATACTTGGGCTTCAAGGAAACTGATAATGGCGAGAAAAGGCACATAAAAATGAGTTAAAAGCAATTTGGCTAAATCTAAACAGTATTAAGGAATATATCATTATTCCTTAACCTAACTTGTTATGAGGAATTAGAGTAATTCTGGTCAATATTAAGCATTTGAGGTGAAATCAAGCTCAAAATCACTCCAAATGAAAGTTCTTATCACTCCTTAGATATAATTCACATATAACATTTGCAGGTTGTAACACTCACAATACCTTAATATAGAGTATAAGAATTTATATGAAATCAAGTTCACACTCATTCATTTCAAACAAGTGTTATAAACTGTGTTAGTGCTTTCCAAACATTATGTATGCAAACAAGCTCAGAAACATTCCTCCGAAAAGTTTCTGCTTGCCTCCTCCAGGCTGATATCAAGTGTCCCCCATCACTTTCCACCTACAAAAGGGATTTTGACTGGGACCACCATCAACCATGTTTCTGTTTTCCCCTCCAGAAGCTGAGTTCACATTTTGGCCTTAGAAGCTAAGTCCTCATCTTCCACCTTGGAGATGAAATCTGTGCACCCACAATAAAGCTAAATTTCCACTTCCCACACCAGAGACCAAGACTGTCCACTTGCATACAAATTCCTCACCACTATCCTATTTGGTAGGTCTACATTTCCCCTTCCAGAGGTAGAGTTCCAATTCCGACTGCAGAGCTCTCCTCTTGTCCCAGGCTACACCATACTGCTCATACCCAAGTCTAAATCTCTATAGACTCTAGAAGACTTCCCCTATGACTGCATGAGGTTTTGAGGGGACATCTAGACACAAACCATAACACCAAATTAAGTCAGGAGCATATGGATACACTGTTAGGAAAAAGGAGGAAAAAAACAAAAGTATGAGCTCACCAGTCAGCACATTTTGCTCTTCAGAACAAACCTGAGAAGGACTGCCCTGGCACTTAGACCAGACTAGCAACTCTCATACAGGCTACATAGTCTTTTATAGAGTCATGAGGATAAATCGCAGCTGTGAAAAGAAAAGGTTACAACGTGATTTTCAAGGGGGAAAGTTTGGTGAAAAGGAGTTGTGGTTATCTGCTAGGAACAAGGCTTGAGGAAGTATAGGAATGGTGGTTACTTGCCAAGAGCAGGGCTGAAGAATGGTGGGAGTTATGGAGTGTAGCCACAGTGACTGGGCCTTATTGTCCTGTGATTATACATCTTTAGCAGGTGCAAAAGCATAGTGGGATGGAAGAGGCTTAAGGCAGTCTTTGGTCAGTCTAGAATGGGGGTAGTTGGACTCCTTTACATATGATATATCAAAACCCTATGAGAAAAAACACAGGTCTGTGTGCTAAATTTTTCCTTCTGGATTCAGAAGCTACATTCTCACTGCTCAAAAGCTAAGTCTACACCTACTCTTGTAGAAGGTGAGTCTTGATTTCAGATCTAGAGACTAAATGGTCTACAACATTCACATCACAGATTCAGTCCCCTACTCCCATCCTGGAAGTGCTTCTGTCCATCTTCTTCCTGGAGCTGTCTTTTCCCTTCCCCTGGGGCTATGTTCCTGCAGAGATGTTCACTCCAGTTTTTCTTTCCACTCGATCTTTGCCCCAGCTGTAATTAGCTGGTGGCTGGCTGTACGTTTGCCATTTGGTTTTGTTTTGTTTTGCGGCACTGGGGATTGAACTCACAACCTCACACCTGTCAGACAGGCACTTAAGTCACTGAGCCAAACTCCTGGCCCTGCTTTTTTGAGGCAGGGTTGCACGGTGTAGCTCAGGCCGGCCTTGCGCTCGCGTTGTAGCCCAAGCTGTCCTTGAACTCACAACGCTCCTCCTACCTCAGCCTCCCGAGTGCTGGGATTAAAGGCGTGCGTCAACATGCCCGGCTTGCCATTTGTTTTTGGGAAAGGCTCTCTGCACAAACACCTTTGTTCTGAGTTATGTGAACCAAAGGCAAACACTTGCTTCAATTCTTCAGGAAGCTAGCTAGCCCTCAGACAAGTTAAAACAAGCTACATATCAAAGGGGCATGTCCTTTACACACAGATTTTCCCTCTAAAGGAAGGATGACAAGGTCTAGTTTCTTATTGGAAACAGGCGAAATGTGATTTAAGTTTTAGTTACCATTACAATGTTAACGTTTTTCTCCTGAGGTGAAGTAGGCTTGCTTTGCAGAACCCTAACTGCTGCAGTGCAAAAAAGAACCAGAACAGCCCAGCTCCTAAACATGTGCAATCATGATAAATTCGGTTGTGAGAGACTATTCGAAAACAGGCAGCATTAGGCTGGCTGTGGCGTGGTGGCCTTTCTGGCTTGCCTGTATCAAAGGTGAGTTCTTCCCTTCTTAAGCCCAAGTCCTTTACTCTCTTCTTCGGAACACACTTCCGGTTTGCCTGAACCAGTATCTGAATTCCTAAGACCTCCACATAAAGAAAGTTCTTTTGTAGTTTACAGCTTCATACTGATTCCTGGTCCACAATCACGGTGTTAGATAAAAGGCCAGCTTGAGTGAGGCTTCCATCCTCCAGGGACTGAGTTTGTCAATACTTAGTGAGGACTTACACAAGGTGAAAATGACTACCCGGAACCTAAGGGAGTTCAGGGTAAAGGCTGAGACTTTTGTAGATGGGTTCGTTCTGCTTGTATCCTCAAGTAAAATGAAGATGACCAAAAAGATGCGCGGGGGACGACCACGTTAAGTGGACTGTATGTCACGAAGGCTTGGCACAGGCACTTTAGTTTTAAGGAGTAAAAACCTGAACCGAAACAGGTCCGAAACACTACCTGAAATGCCTTTTTACGTGAACCCCCAACCCGGAAGTGTCTGCGGAAGTTCTCGTAGGGGTTTCTGGGAAGTGTAGTCTTTCCGGATACTGCTCGAAGGGGCAGATGTCTCTCGCGAGTCAGTATGTAGTTCACCTTGGGTGTTTTAGAAAAAGAGACTGTCCTCGTAAATTAACCGTTGCACGACCCCCGAGCGGCTCCGTGGCGGCCAACGGGCGCGGAGCCTGCAAGGATTCTGGGACCCGGGGTTCTGGCGTGGGTCTGCGGCGATGGCCGGCGAGACCCGTCCCGCTGGCCCTGGTGAGCGAGGCCTACCCGGGTCAGCATCCTGGGCCCCAGGTTATCCGGGAGCGGTGGGCGAGTGGCGAGGGGACGGGGTGTGGCTCTGGGGCGGCTCAGGCCGGTGGGCTTCAGGAGAGGAGACGTGGCAATGGAGTGACCAGCCCGGAATCGCCGAGTTATTGGGCACGTAGACCTCCCTTCCCTGGCTCGGTCCAGAGTGACCTGGAATTCCTTTTTCGAAGGAAGTAGGATTATTCTTGGCCAGAGACTTCCCGAATCGGGACGATGGCTCCAGTCATACCTCTCTGGGATTTACAGGGCCTGTGTTCACCTGGGATCAAGTAGACGAATACCCCTTGTGGTGGCGTTGCTTCGGGACGGGTTGTACCCACCTCTGCTGGTCTGGAACACGCTATCTCAGCAAGCAGCGAACGTAACTCTTACCTTCAATAAATGAACTAAAGAAGGCAGAGTTAAGATAAAAGAAGACGGTTTATGTGGGGAAACAGAAGGAAAAGGAGAGCTAGATGGAGAGTGTTGGGGGCATCAGAGCTGAAAGCCCCCGAGCTTTATCCCCAGCTCCTTTTATTTAAGTGGTCTAGTATCTTCCCATCCTCCAAGTGGGCGCTAGTCAATATCTAGGTATTTTGTCTGTTCCCTTGGCAGTCTTTGATCTTAATCTAGGCATTCCTTCTGGTCTTTTGGTTTCTTCCTGTCGTTTTGTAATGAGTAAGTGAAGGGAGAAACACTTGTAGGAAGGCAGCTTTAGACTTAATGACATGTAAAGAGGATGTGAATATGTGTGTGCTATACTGATGTTAAAGTGAGAACGTGTGTACATGTGTTTATATGTAGGTGTGCGTGTGTACGTATGTGCGTGCCTTGCATATTAAATAAGAGTCCTTAGGTGGCTGTTTCTTGTCACCTTTGCACTTTTTTGTCACAAGAGTGAGGGGAGCTGGCTTTCTTGGTGATTGTGTTATCTGGTGCCTCTCAAGCGTAGCTTGTCACTCCATTTTTTGTCTTTTTAATTACCCTAGCTGTAGAGTCTACCTGTGAAGGCAGAAACTGCTTTTAGTGGTAGTGCTTTTACTAGGTTTCCTTACTGATCTTAATAAAGCTCAATGAGGCCATTATCCTATCTTTCCTTATGTACAGGGTCCCTGTCCCTACATTTCTCCTCTGAGACACCCATCTCACTGCTGTTGCTGCTAACTGGTGATGACTAATCTGTTGGTGGGGACAAGTGCACCTAGGACAGGGTTGTTGTTATTGTTATTTTTGTTTTTTGCCAGAGAACATTTATTTGGGTCTATCTCTGAGTGGTCCTAGGAACCTAGGGCTGATCCCAAATGCCAAGGATTTTGTTTTTGATTAGTGGGGCTAGATGTATCCCCAAGTGGTGATCAGGAGTGGTGGGGAGGGAGGAAGTCTCTGGTCATCTTTACCTGCATTTGTTGGGTGGGAGAGTGGAGTAGGTGAAGGTGAGCCTTATGCCATCATATATCCTTGGCGCGAGGGGAGAATTTTGAAGTGTGTCCTAGGTCTGGAGTCTTTGGGTTTTTAGGAGTGGGGGAGATTTTACCTCCCATGGTGAGGGGTGGTGGTGGACTGTACCACTATGGTCTGCTTCTGGGCATTTTTTTGAAAGGAGGCAGGTCTGTTCCCGGGATTTGTTGTTTAAAAGGTGCCTGTTCTACTCAGTGGCAAAGTTCTGGGGTTTGGTTATAATGTAGGTGGCCAGTTTGATTTCCCCCTTCATTCCTGATTTTCCCTCACTTATTTGGGAGCAAACCTCCGGCTTGGAGCTACAAGGGTGTTGGGGTGGGGATCTCTCAGGGCTGTTGGTTGACTACTCAAATCATGTCCAGCATTTGATGGAGCTGGAAAATTAAATTTTTATTTTCAATTATTTGGTAAGGACAAAATTTCAACTTATTCAGTAGAACCATCTGGTGAATCCCCCATGGATCTATTACCAGATTCAACTTTTATTAACTCATGGCCAATCCCATTTCAACTACATACCTGATCCTTGAGTATGGATTAACTTGGGGAATTACTAGGCCCCACAGGGGTTTGATCACTGCCACATTACCACTGGCCTAACTGGCTGTTGGTGTGGCACTGCACAGCCTGCATTCAAATCCAGGCACTTTCTACTTTTGTCATTGTGAACAAGATATGTAACTGTGCCTCAGTTTAGCACAAGGCCTACCTCATGGTGCTTTTGGGAGGTAAAATTTGTTCAGTGCTAGAAATTGTTTGGTATATAATAAGAGTTTAAGAAGTGTTAGCTATTACTACTAATTAGCACTTGAGGCTTGTAGACATTAAAAGGATGACTTTGTAATGCCAACTCACTGAGGTTGTATTCCAATGCCTGTACCTGGCTCTGTCTCTGAAAAGCTGTCTCTTCTTAACTGGAAGAGCAGAGGGTTTTTTAAGAAGAGGAGCTCCTCACTCTAAACTTGGAAATTTCTCCTCTGTATCTGGTGGCCAGGAGTTAGCCCTGAAGGTCACACTGCCTGCTTTATCCTCAGGTTCACCTTCTTAGATTCTTGCCTGTCAGGAGAGGACTGTGCAGAGGAAGGGAGTGCACCTGGGCCCTGGCAACCTACTTTCCCATGTGCACCCCTCACCTTTCTTTTGCCGATAACTTCTCTGTTCAAGCCATGGGTGAATTTCCTTTGCTCATCCTGATGCCCCGCAGTGTCCTATGTGAAGCTCTAGACCATTGTTTTCCCTGGATACCAGGGCTATTGTAGGGAGAAGGGCCTTAACAGGGAATGCTATACAGACTTGTGCTCTCATTCAGGTTTCTGCCATCCCTGTCCCAAAAACATTGCATGTGGCCTTCCCAGGGCTGTGTTAGTTGGTATGAAATAAAACACAGTGGCAACCAATATTGATTCGGCAGTTGTTTTGTGCCAGGCACTGGGCTGTGCAGTAACCATAATATTTTATTCCATCAACAATTTGAAAATTAGAAATCAGATTGCCAGGTTATAACAGTGCCATGGCACAGAGGTTAAGAAACATGACTGGGTTGGGTAGAATCAGGATTCAGAGCTGTTTCAGTTACAGCTCTGTAATTCTTTCTGTGTTTTTCCTGCTCAGAATCCCTGCCTTTTTTCTGGTGGTATAACAAATGTCTTTTTATTTTGGTGTTTTAGGCATAGCCACAGATCCTAGCACATTAATGTTCCAGTCAGTAGTGACAGCTGGGGCTGAGTGAGAATGGGTTTATGGGTTTGGGACCTTACAGTAGTGTGTTTTACTGTTGATCAGATAGCCCAGAGCTCCCCCTGTGTGGCCCGTCTTACCCTGTTGAACTCAGTAGTAGCCATGTGATTTGCTTTGCCAATAAGCTATGATCAAAAGTGATTCTCCATCTTTTGTCTCTCTCCAACACTACTCCTGGCCATTTTCCAAATAGAGGTAACACCATTAGCCTCAGTCCTGAAGCTACCATACTAGCTTTGAGCACAATTATAGTTGACAGATGAAGGCTGCGAAGACTGAGTGAGAAATAAAACATCACTACATCAAGCCAACAAGGGGTCATTTGCTACTACAGAACAACTTGGCCTGTCCTGACTGATACACTTTCTCCACCTCACTCTGAGGGTTCCGTCTTCTTCATGGAGAATTTTGAGTCCCGTGTGCTTATTTTGCTTTTTCATTTAGTAATTTGTTTAATGGTTCTTTTTTAAGCGATGGTGAAGGAGGAGAGCTTTGGAATGAGAATTTTGAATTCTAGGCTATCTTAGATCTTAAGGATGTAAGGTATAATCTTAAGGATGAATGAACATAACTCAGTCCCTCTGTTTCCTCATTGGTGAGAGGAAAGACCAGCAGTCTCTGTCCTATGGGTGTGTTGTGAAAGTGATGGAACTCTGTGCCTAGTATGGCAGCTGCTCTCTAAATATTAGCTACAGATACTCCTGGTATTGCTAGGGGAAGAAGCTGTCCTTATTGGTTGAGGCTGAGTTGTACTGAGTGACACATGGCTCCTGTTCTCAGTGTCCCAAACAGCAATCGGACCTTAAACTCAGTTTTATGCCTCCCTTTTTGTTGGTTGTAACTCTGGACCATGACTTTTTATAGCAGAACTAATGTGCCTTTGGGAAAATGCTATTCTCAGAACAAGATAGGTGATGGAATCATGCAATGTTTGGAAGTGTCACTGTCATTTTCACTCACTTGTTGTCCAAGGCAAGTTACAAGGCCAAGCATGGTGTCAGAAGCAGAGGAGTACAGTCCTTTTAGAGACAAACAAATAACTGGAACAGTGATAAAATCCACCATAAAGACCTTTTTTATTCTAATCACCAGGACTAGCAAAATGACAGAGGTGCATTTTTTTCTTACAAGAAACTCATATTCTAATAAAAGTTATTATGAATCAGATAAATAGAGGGGTTGTAGTATGGTGTGAGTGAGAAGCCCACAGCAGAACAGGGACTGAGCATCTCTGCTGTGGGGATGAGTCGAGGGAGTGTCTCAGAGGACTCTAGCTAGCCTCACCAGGTGCTAGCCCTAGTCAGTCGGCCTGAGGTTCTGGACATAGTGTCTGAAGCGCTTTTGAAGGTGATATGTCTCCTAACACCACCTGTTTCCCTCAGGACCACAGGAATGGAGGGCTTTAGCTTGGGCCCACCTGGTAAGGTCACATGACACACACATAAAGAAATGGAAGGTAGGGGGTCATCTTTACAGTTATTGTGAGGCCTGCAGCTGCCTCTTAGGAAGGACTTGGTTTGACACCCTACCCCCAAAAAACCAAACTATAGAGTACAGGGACATAGAGGATTGAACACATGTGGAACCTGGGGGCAGGAACCGGAAGCAGTGCTCCATGACCCAAGTGGTCTGGAAGGAGCCATGCAGAGGCTTCTCCTTCAGCAATATGCTGCATTCTGGCTTCTCTCAGATTGCAGAGACCGAGCCAAGACATGTGGTTGGAATCTGAGATGCAGAAGTGGAGGAAGTTCTAAAGTCTGAGTGGCAGGAGAAAGAATTGAGGGCTGAAGGACTGGGACAGTGAAGGCAGACTATCCGGGAACCCCTGTAGATGGAAATGCCACTTTTGTTGAGTGAGGAGGGAGTGAGAGGACAGGTTCTCTGTGGAAGAGGCATAGGTTTACAAACGACTCCCAAGTAAAGACTTTTCAACATCCCATTATTGCTCTATCAGGTCCTGGATGCATGCAAGCAAGATGGACTTTTACAGTTCAGATTGGAACAAGCCACCCCAGCAGCAGAAATCCATCTTGAGATGCAATAACATCCACCTGGCCCTCTGGTGGGTTGTCAAGGCATCCTCTGGGCTGACTCGGGCCCTGGTGTTGCCTGATCCCTTGCCTTGGCCCTGGGATAGAGGAATGAGGGAAGATGTTGCTTTCCAGGAATAAGGAAGATATGAAGACCATGAAGAAACTGGCTCAGAATCAGAGACAGGAAGTGAGAATGGTGGAGGGTCTGGAGAGGTGAGGAGACGGCCACACCTCCAGCCTCATCGAGGATGTTTTAGAGGTCACAGCTGAGTGAAGTGGCTGCTTTTCTCGTCTTAGGCTCAGAGGAGCACTGTCAGCATATCTTGGGAGGTGTGATCTCACAGCTTCTTTTTCCTCCCTTAGGTTTACCTTTTAACAATATGCTGGTGCCAAGAAAATAAGGGAAAGCCCTACAACCGGCTAGGGTTTTACCCCCCCCGCCCCCCGAATTCCTGGCTCATTAAAAAACAAATTCTCTTTCTCGCCAAGGGAGAGGTGATCAACATTTAGGTAGATGAGGGAAGCATTAGGGGCTTTACTGAAAATCGTTGTTAGGCTAGGTGTGGTGGTGCACTCCTGTAATCCCAGCACTCTGGAGGCTGAGGCAGGAGCATTACTGAGAGCTCAAGACCACCCTGGGCTATATAGTAAGTTTAAGAGCAGGTTGAACTACACAGTGAGACCCTGTCTCAAACAAAAAAAGAAGAAAAGGAAAAAAATGGTTGTTAAAATACCCAGGTGAAGACAGGTATTTTATTTTACTTTTTATTTCTTATTTGACAAAGTGTATGCTTATGTTTAACTCAAAAAGGAGACATAACACGTTGACACAATTTGTTATTTATTTCATCCCAAAGACAAGGATTTTAAAGGTCCCTTTAGTAACCTGGACTCAGCAGTAGTGCTCATTTCAGACCCCATGCATTTTCAATGTCGTCATAGTTTTTTTCCGTTTTCTCCTTTGAATGTTCCCTGCCCTCTGATGCCCAGCACAAGCCCCACGTGGTTGTTTTTCGTCTCCAGCCCATCCTCTATTCTTCCAGCTCCATTATGATTCTCGAGGTCACTGTCATGAACTCTGCTTAAGGTTTTCAGATTGATGCCCACACTGTTTCTGTGGTGAAATCGTGAGGTTTCAGGGGCTAGAGTTTGTGTGTCACTGGTGTGCTCCACAGATTTAATCATAAAGTCAGGCACACAGTAATTTTCAGAAGAGTTTATATGGAGGACCATGTACTTGGAAATGAATTAGACCAACTCCTCATGTATCCAGGCTTTCTAATAATAGGGCTGTGCTTCTAACACTGCAGAAATTGGTGATGACTGGTGTTTGTGCATTTCCTGCTTGTTTATGGGTAGCCTTCACATCTAAGGACGTGTTATTATCTTCATGGAGGCAGAATGGAGAGACTGAGCTGTGAGCAGAGGAACATATACAAAAAAGGGATGCTGGAAAACTGGAATCTGCTGCTTTTGGGTGGGGCCATATTCTTTCCCTCCCTGTCCTTCATTAATTCAGTAGAAATTGATCACCACCTACTATGTTCCAGAAAATGTTTTAGACATGTAGAGCCCATTAGTAAATGAAATAGTAATCCCTGCCCCATTGGGCTTACTTTCCAGTGTAAGGGAACAGATAAGCAAAAGGCTTCATACACAGGGGAATTACAGTATGGTATGCTAAAACGTGATAATTGCTTCATAGTTAAAAAAATAAGATAAAGTAAGATAAATGGTGTTGAGTGAATTTTGAAATTAATGAGGAAGTAACATTTGACCAAAGACCTGGTGTGGTGATAATGTAACTTAGGTGATTTTAGTAGAAGAAAAGGCTAATTGTAGTAGAAGCTGATTACAGAGCAGAGTGCTTGCTTCTAAGATTCCTAGTCTGATATGTAGAAGATGTTTTTGGTGTAGATTTTCTGGGTTTCAATAGAAAATATAAGATGTAAAATGGAAGATAAACAAGTTACTGGTGGGAAGCAAATTGTAGTATACATATGTTATCAATTGTCCGTACAGCAGTGAGACTCTCTGTGTCCCAAGGCCGGCGGCAGAGCTTCGCAGCACCACTTACAGCTGCCCAAACTGAAGACTTTCTTTCTTTCTTTTTTTTTTTTTTTTTTAACAGAACCAGAGCTAGAAATCTCCCCTGATTCCTCCTGCTTCTGGCTATTTCCTCTCAGCAGTTCCTCAGTCAATATGTGTTTCAGATTTTCCCTGAGTCATGTATAGAAAGTCTATCCAGTTAACTCCAGCTCAGGATATGGGAAGCAAAATTCTTTTTTTTTTTTTCTTTCGTACCAAGAATCAAACTCACAACCTCGTGCTTGCCAGGCAGCAGCAGTATTGTGATCAAAGCTGCTACAGTGAAACCACCAAAAGTTAAGACCAAGAAAAGGAAGCTTCAAACACTTATGAATAAGGACACAGGGAGAAGGAAGCCTCAAGGACATTCACCATCCCATTCCAAGGACAGTTAGCAAGTGCTAGAAGAGGCAATGTGGTGTAGAAAAAGAGCCTCACTCAGCTCAAAGGGTAAACCCTGTGTAACCAGACAAAGAGTTGAAGAAGTTAGAGACCTTGAGATTGGAGTCGTGGACTATAGAGTGTGTGCAGCAGACTATAGCCTGAAATCAAATTTCATGCAAGCTCTAACAGCCTCGTAGGTGAGAAGGCCTATGTTTGCAGTGATTGTGGGCCAGACTTGAAGGATAAGTCGATCCTCATCAGATACCACTGGACACACTCAGTGGAGAAGCCATGTGGGCAGTGAGGGTGGCAAAGGTGTTAGCCAGAAGCCCAACCTCAGCAACCATGAGAAAACACATTCAAAAGAGAAGCGTTTCTTGCACAGGGAGCGTGAATAAAGCTTTAGAAAAAAGTCCATGTCTTAGTTACTTTTCTCTCATTGCTGAGACAGAATACCTGACATCCAAAATTAGGGAAGGAAAGGTTTATTTCTTACAGTTCTTGAAGGTTTTAGTCTATATTCAGCTGGCGGCAAGGCAGGGCGGCATGGTGGGGCAGCCATTCATGGTGGCTGCCAAACAGCAAGACGAACAAGCAAGAGAGAGAAAGACCCCTTCCTCCTGCCCTTAGGCTGTATGTTGGTTCCACCCCTGGGCGGGTGCAACACTCACATCACCAATCACAGCACCAGACAACAAACCAATCACAAACGCCAGACTTAGCACCATCCTGTTTACATGAGGCTTTGCAGGGGACACAAGATCAAACCCATACAGTCCATCCTTATGGACAGCAGTGGACTCACTCAGGGAGAAGCCCTACATTTATAACGAGCTTAGGTGAAGCTTTGCCCAGAAGTCATCCTTCTTCATAACCAGGAGACACACTCAGGTGAGAAACCCTCCGTGTGCCTGGAGTGTGGACGAAGCTTCACAATGAGGTGCCCCTCAGAAGCCACCTGAGGATACTTAGGGGAGAAGGCTTATGCTTGCAAAGAGTTTGAGGCCTTAGTCACACTCAGTCCTAGTTAGAACACCGGCGGACACTCAGGTGAGAAGCCTTCAATTTGCAGGCCGTGAGCAAGGCTTTTGCCCCAAGTCACCCCACATTACGCACGAGAGGGCACACTCGTGAGAGGAGCCTCGCATGGGGTGAGGTTGTGGCCTCAGCTGAAGTCACACCTCCTTGTCCACCCAAGGACATAGCAGGGAGAGGCATTGTGTTCGTGGGGAGTGTGGGCAGAGCTTTAGTCAGAAGTCATATTTGATCTGACACCAGAGGACAAACTGAGCAGAAAAGCCGTGTATGTGTGAGGTCACCTGCAAGACCAGAGCCATCAGTCAGACCTCATCCGACAGCAGAGAGACACAAGGAGGGGCCCTGCGCATGTGTGGAGTATGAGCGATGTTTCAGAGTTGTGTTGCCCTCTGCAGGCCTGGAGGACATATTCCTGAGTATCGCAGTAAATCAGTCTTATTGTAGGGTAGACCTGTGTGTGCAGGGACTGTGGGTGAGGCGTTAGCAGTAAGTTGCACTTAGCAACACCCAGTGACTGCCCTGAGGAGAAGGGTCATGCATTTGGGTGTTGGTGAGCAGCAGCAAAAAGGTGAGCAGGCAGCACCTCAGGGCCTGCTGTGCTCCCACACCTCAGGGAGAACCTGTGTGTGGGGAGGCTGTGGACCTCAGGGCTGACAGCTGCTTGAGGGAACAGCTCCTGCATGCAGAGCTGTGCTCCTCTGCGGCACCAGCTCTTAGCCATAGGGAGCTGCGGGCCCCCAAGGTCTCCTAACCAGTGACCACTTCAAGTCAGGAGACAAAACCCCACCCCTTGACTTACCTGAGAGAACTACCCAGGTCTTTCCCAGTCCAGGGTCTCGCTGGACTGAACAATCTCTCAGCTGCAAACACTGCAGGTCAGCCCTGTCCTCTGCCCAGTCTTGCCCTGTACCCAAGTGGGCCCTGACTCTCTAACCCATGGTCTCTGCAGGAACCGAATGGAAGACCTCTAGTGTCAGAGAGGACATGAGCATTTGACAGTGTCACCCCTCAGCAGATATCAGAGTACACAGAAAAGAAATTGTGGGTGTGTGGGGAATGAGCAAGGACATAGGAGAGTGGCATGTGGTCTTAGGGAACAGCTTTTTGGGAGAGGTGTTATATAGGGAGGGGTGGGGAAGATGTGAGATGCCTTAGCAGTAAGTTCAGTCTCCCCAGACACCAAAGGACATCGCAGGAAGAAGGCCATGTGGGGGAGGGGTTGTATCTGGAGGATTAACTTCATGCTCCCTCACTGCCTCACCCACCTCTGAAGGTCTGCAGGAGAAACCTCAGCCCTCCCCATACTCTGAGAGCATGTGAATGGACTTTGTTTTTTAGTTTATAATTAGATGGAATAAAAAAGTAGGCATTCATTACATTTTCTTTTTTGTATATCAGTTCTTTCCCTGGCTTCTTTTTCTTTCTTTCTTTCTTTTTTGTTTTTTTATTTTTTTGTTTTTTGTTTTTTGTTTTTTGAGACAGGATTTCTCTCTGTAGACCAGGCTGGCCTTGAGCTCACTATGTAGCCCCAAACTGGCCTTCAACTCGAGATAGTCCTCCTGCCCAGCCTCCCAAGTGATGGGATTACAGGAGTGTGCCACCATACTTGGCTCACATTTCCCTGGTTTATTATACTTTTGTGTAGTCCTAAATTTAGAACCCCTATCATTCTTCCTCACTTCTAATTTTAGAATGAACTTTTTTCATATTGGTTTTTGCTAAGTTTTCTGGAGAAAAAATAGTGGATTGTGAAAAGTGAACGTCAATTTCTAGTATGGAAACATTTGACTCAGTAATTGCAATAGGCAGAAACTATGTACTCTCACAGAAAAATTTGTAGAAATATGACTACTTGGAAAGACAAAGTGGCACTGTGTATAATGACTCTGTCATAGTCACCTCTGGGTGACAGAGAAGTTTGGGACTGGAGGGGCTTTCAAGATGGCTAGCAATGTGACAGTAAGATGGCTAGCAAGATGACTGGCTGTGAAATGAGGTGTGGTTGTCAGGCATGGAGGTGCATGCCTGTAATCCCACGACTTGGCAGTGTGAGGCAGAAGCATTGCCACGAGTTCAAGGCCAGCCTAGTCTGCATATTGAGTACAAGTTCAGCCTGCATTACATAGCAAGACTGTCTTGAAAAAAAAAATCAGGTATGGTAATGCTTATTAAAGTGGACCTAATTAATACATACACACAAGTGTTGTTCTAATATTGTTGTGGTTTATACAGTGTCAACTTGAGAAGTCTAGAAGCTTAACTAAGTGATTCAGCAGCTCTACATCCTAGAGTGTAGAGAACAAGCAGTTATCTGTTCTAGGATGTTCATTGTGTCAATTTGAAAAGGTTGGAACTTTAACTACCTGATTCAGCAGGGGGCCAGGGTACCTAGTTTGTAACATTCTCAGCCTGTTCAAGAGGAGGGCAGAAAGATGGTGTGAGTGCTACCCCCACCCCAGGGGAGCAGGCTGCGTACATTTAAAGGGCAAATGAGGAGGGACTGACTGCTGCTTCTACAGCCTTCGTTTTCAGCTTGGACATCGTCTCTTGATTTCTGGCACAGACTGTTTGGCTTCAGCCGGGACTCCATCCTTCATCGTGGGCGCTTCAGCCTTCCGTCGTAGATTCTTCAGTGTTCCAATGTAGACCCATCAGCCTCCTGATACAGACTTGCACGGTACACTGCAGTAAGCTCCAGCCCTTGGGCTGGACCCTTCACTGTCCAGCATGCAGACACCCTCTGCACGCCCCCTTTATTTAACTTTGTGGCTGACCGTTGTAAGCTAATTTTGTAATTTCTTATACAGTTGTATATCTTGTGCTATATCTGTTTTTCTAGTAAACCCTGACTGATACAAATATTATCTGTACCTATATTTCTCACTTACTCAAAATAAACTTAGAATTTTAAATGTTTTAAAAATTTAAAATTGAAGCTGGGTGTGGTGGTGCATGCCTTTAATCCCAGCACTCGGGAGGCTGAGGTAGGAGGAGCGTTGTGAGCTCGAGGCCAGCTTGGGCTACAACACAAGGCCGGCCTGAGCTACATAGTGCGACCCTGCCTCAAAAAACTAGGGCTCAGCAGTTTAAATGCCTGCCTGGCAGGGGCAAGGTTGTGAGTTCAATCCGTGGTGCCACCAAAAAAAAAAAAAAAAAAAGTTGATTTTTAAACTGATACGTGAAACTATATATATTCAGGAGGTAACATGATACATACACTTTGTATAATATTTTCATCAGGGTAAACAAGTTATTTCTTCAAAAATATGTTTTAATGTTGAAAACTCAAATTTCTTTAAGTTTTTTGGAGTATAGTGTCTTGGGAGCAGTTGAAGCTGGAAAATGACCCACACATGACCTTACCAAAATAACAGGGAGCACCTGGGTCAACCATGTGAAAAAGTTGCTACAGCCCAGAAAAACAGGAGGCTCCTAAACAATCCAGGCCTGGGTTGCTAGGCAGAGGGGCTGAAATTGACATCATCCTTCCCAGTATATAAATAAACAGGCAGCACTGGTGGAGCAGTACCTATCCTCCCATTAGGAGGGTAAGGGCTCCACCTGACCCCAGCTTTGTCTCTTTCTTTATTTTTCTCATCCTTTCCTGGTCCTTTACCCCAAGAACCTCAGGAGCCGTGTGGGTCACAGCAATAGTGTTCACCTTATGTAGAGGAGGCCAGAATTTATTATTCCTTTCTAACTATAACTCAGTGCCCATTAGTCAACCTCTCCTGTTCCCTCCTTCAATGTAAATTTTTTTTGAATCAATTTCTTTCTAAAAAACAACAGATGATAAAGGATTCCTGGAAACATGAAGTTCTCTCATTGCCTCATCTTCTTTCATTAGTAAATACCATATTATCCCTTTTGTTTTCTCCTAACATGCATGAAACAGATAAGGAATAAAATCAATCTTCTCATTGTGTATCGAATCTTGTATTTAATTTGTTAATTTTAATCCAGAGTTTAGGACTGGTTTAAACATGATATTCTAGAATCATGAAAAACAAACAAACAAAAAAATCCCTGAGAGCCGGGCGTGGTGGCGCACGCCTTTAATCTCAGCACTCGGGAGGCTGAGGTAGGTGGAGCATTGTGAGTTCGAGGCCGGCTTGGGCTACAACGCGGCGCAAGGCCGACCTGAGCTACATAGTGCGACCTTGCCTCAAAAAACCAGGGCCGGGAGTTTGGCTCAGTGGCTTAAGCGCCTGCCCTGGCAGGCGCGAGGCTGTGAGTTCAATCCCCGGTGCCGCAAAAGAAAAAAAAAAAATCCCTGAATTCCTAGAGTTCCATTCACCAGTGTTGATAAAAGGATAAAAACATTTTTTCTTTGACTGTTGGGACACAGCTGAGGACTAGAGAAATCTCACAAAGTCAGGCTACACGAGGGGCCCGGCCACACTCACTGCTCTGGAGCCCAAGGCAGACTCCCGTGACCTGCTCAGTAAGCTGTAAGACACAGTTTTTTCAGCAGGGTGCTCACTGGCACCAGCTGTCAGTTCCTATTTTTCCTCTATTCCTTTGGGAACTAGAAAGCTATTTTTTTTTTCCTTTGGCAGGGAGGAAGTAAGCTTCATTTTGTGAATTTTAGTAATACTTAAAATAGTTTTTATTGTTCTAATAGCTGGTAAAAGTAGAAGGACTTTACCTTTGCCTGAGTCTACTAAACTGTGACCAAAACAGTCTTAGTTGCCTTTCTGAGAGATGGGGTCAATATATGAAAATCTGAAGAGTAATAATTTTACAGTATTGGAGGGATGACTGATGAAACTAGTGAAATAAAAGGGATGATTAAAAATGTGAGGACTGTTTAAATTTTAAAAAATTTGTTAGACACTCCCTTTAATTCTCCTCAAAATACTTCCCCTCATTTTGAACACAGTTATCATTCTTGCCACTTTCTGAAGCAGTCCTAGAAGTCCTCTTTGGTGTCTTTACAAAATCTGATGAAAAGTACAGTGACTGCTGCTGTGAGTGCCATCTGATGTAAGGGCAGGCTCCTAATATGGCACAGTGTGTCCTCATCCATGCGTTACCCTGGATCTGGTGGCATGTGACTTCTGGCTCTTCCCCTGAAGCAAAAATGACAATAAAGGTAAAGGTTTTCAATCGATTTAGGATATTGAGGCAGCCACAACAGCACAACTGTTAAAGACATAAAAACTATATATATATATGTGTGTGTGTGTGTGTGTGTGTGTATTTATAAAAGGATTTATAGAACTGCCTCAGAAAGTGGCAAGAACAATGGGAAATAAGTGTGTTGGCAAAGAAAAGCAATATTTTCAGCTAGATTAATAGCAATGTATCTTTTATTGTAATTTTTTAAAAATTAAAACACCACATTTTACTATCATCCATTGTATTTCAGATCAGAGTTCCTTCTGGATGTATTGATAAAAGTAAATACATAGGATGGATGTTCTGGAAGATATCCTGAGACTGAAAGATAAAGTGTGATGAACAGCACTGAGACTAAGATAAAACTGGGAAAGTCAGAGGTGTTAAAATTGTCCAGACAAAACTTACAGCAGAACTATGGTGATAACAATAGTGCTATCTTAACTCCTGATCCCAGCAACTCTCCCTGATTACCTAGGTAAATTTGCACTTCAGCATTTTCAGTGCCCTTAACCTGCTTTTTCATATTATTCTAATGGTACTTTGTACACTTCATTTGGTTTATTGTCTTTCTCGCTGGAATATAAGCTCATTGTGGGTAGGAACTCTGCATCCCCTAACATGGCATGGCATTAATAGGTGCTAAGTAAGTATTTTAAAGACATAAATGAATGCACACATGAATGATATATTAGGTGCTTGGGTAATCTGGGGGCGAAGAAACAACTGAAGAGCAAGGTAGACATATATTCACATTGTGACTGCCACATTGTGTCTGCCACATTGTGTAAGTTAATTCATCTCTGAGCCTCTGTGTCTTCATCTATAGATTAACAGAAATAAGATGATAGAACACACCTCTTAGAGATGTGAATATGACACAGTTCTGAGGTGGTAGCTTTCATTACTGGGTTTGAGGAGCAGCAAGCAGACTAGCGTGACTGAAGGCTGATGAATGAGCAGAATGTTAGAGATGTGGTCAGAAAGGAGTGCAGGGCTGGGAAGTCTTTGGGAGGTGGACTGTAAGACAATGAAATATCATATAATCTAAGCACATTTTAGAAGGATTCTTTCTGGCTATGTGAGAATGAGAGAGGAAGCATGAGACCAATTAGGAGCTCATTCAGTAATACAAGCCAGAGATGAGCATGGCTAGAACTACAGTGCTGGCAGTGGAGTGAATTACAACTGTTAAAACAATTTTAATGTGGGGGTCCATATGATTTCCTTATGGGATGACTATGAGATGGGAGAGAAGTATGTTTCAAGTTTGTCACTCTGTCCTTTGGTGTTTTGAACTAAAAAAAAAAAAACTGCGATGGCAATCTCTGAAGGAGAAGTGGTTTAGGAAAGAATTAATTGAATGAAGAATTCAGTTTTCAACATATTAAATTTAGTGTACCTACTAGACAGCCATGTCAAGCAGGTGGCTGGGTATAAAATGTCAAGAGTTAGAAATGATCAGGTTAGAGGAACAAATTTGATAGTCCTTGGCATATAGGTAATAATTAAAAATCATGAGACTAAATGAGATTAATTTATTCATTTATTGAATCCTTTGTGCTAAGTAGTGTTCTAGGCATCATAGCAATGAATAAAACACAAAGAAAAATTGATACACACATGGAGCTTCCATTCTAAAAGGGAAAGGGATAATAAAATAATAAAAGTACGCAGTAGTCCTTTTTTAATCAAAGTCTTATTTTCTGTGATTTGCAACCTGCAGTCGATCATGGTACAAAAACATTAAGTGGAAAATTCCAGAAATAACCAATTTGTAAATGGTGAATTGTGCACTACTCTGAGTAGCATGATGAAATAAATACTTGCCCCCGTCCTGCCTTGCTGTGAATCATCCTTTTGCCAGCTTATCCATGTGGTGTATGCTATATACTTGCTAGTCACTTGGTAGTCATATTTATGATCAGACTGTAGTACTGCAGTGCTTGTGTTCCAGTAGTCCTTGTTTTACTTAACAGTGGCCCTAAAGTGCAAGAGTACAGATGCTGGCAATTGGGATAGGCATGTATGGATAGAAGATACAGGCTTGGTACCATCTGCAGTTTCAGGCATCCAGTGGGGGACCTTGGTGTTACCCCCTTGGATAAGGATAAATTGCTTATAGCATCATGCTAGACAGCAGTCAATATTCAGAGGAAAATAAGAGGCAGTTAACAGAAAAGCAAGAGTGGTTAAACAGAGAGCCTCTGGAGGGTGGTAGGAAATGACAGAGTAGTGTTACTAGCGGGGGAAGAGGAATGAGGTGACACCAGCCGCCACAACGAGCATAGAAGCTAGGAAGTGTGTGTCCAAAGAAGTTGCTAAGACTGAGAATGTCAAAGCTGAGGTTAACATTGCCCACCAAACTTGATCTCGCTTTTACTCTAAAATAAACAACTCCGCCCTGAGGCCGGAACTCAAGGGCTCCGGGTCGCGACCGGAAGTGTGTTCCACCCGACCTCATTTTACTGGCGGCTGAATTTCCGGTGGCAGCGGCGGGAAACGGGCTGCTACCTCTGTGTAGGTCTCTGAGGAGGCGAATCCGGCGGGAATCCGAACCATCAGAACCGCCACCATGGTAAGAAAGCGTGAGCCAGCGACACTGGAGCCCCTAAGTCTGCTGTGCCTTGGGATCCGTAGCGGATGGGGGAGGGAGCCTTGGGTTGGAGCCAGTTTAGGAGGTGAAGGCCCTGGCCGCGGTTGTTCGCCTCCGGCACCAAATAACAGGACCTCGACCGCTTGGAGGGATAAGGGGGAAAAAGGGAGAGCCGGGTCGCTCAGTGGTGGCGAAGGTAGAGCCGTGGTTCTCCACACCTCTGTAGCTGTAAAGCGTGGGCCCCGTGAGGCACGAAGTAAATTTGTTGAGCGAACGTTGTCCCGGATTTCGGAGTAGAACCACAGCCTGGGCGGGGTGGGGTATCGGGGTGGGAGGACCCGGTAATAGGTTCAGACTGGTGAAACGGGGTGAGAGTCCAAGAATTTGTTGCGGGAAGGTTTATGGTCCGAAACTACAACTTTGCTGGGCCAGTGTATGGCGAAGAGGGAGCAGGAGGTTGATTGCAGGAGTTCCGCTCATTTGCGAAGCATATTTTTAATGTTTGTGTATATAACAATTATTCAGGCGCTGGAGCTACAACATGAAGTGTTTTATTTCTTTAACGCATTTAGCTTTCTAGTTCAGCACACGGATACTGTATCTATATGGAAATTAAGTAGGCAAAAGTAACGGCGGAAGGCGAGGCGGAGTAAGAATACTTTGAGTTGATGGTTCCTGAGAGGTTCCTAATAATTGTCGGTTTGCTCAGCAAAAATTGAAACTGGAAAACTCAAGGGCAAACAAGTTTGAAGGGGAGCATGATTCGAAGTTGTTGGAGGGGGAAGGAAGAGGTTAGAAGTTGATGTGGGAAGAACTGGCAGGAACCTGGTTACTGAAGGCTTTGCGTGTTACTTTGTCATGTTAGTGCTGGGGCTTGCCATGGAAGGATTTTAACTACGAAAGAACTTGAACCCATTTGGACTTAGAAAGATCTAAAGATCTAATCTGTTAATTAATGAATAAGACCAGAAGTAGGGAAACCTCATAGGATGCTAAAGGGTTGGTTCCAGCACAGCTTTCCAGCTGATGAGACATGTCACAAAGCTCCTTAATCTCTTCCAGGTTCTGTAAATTAGGAATAATAATGGGTCCAGTTTTGAGTATTAAGTGATATGAACAGGACTAATCACAACGCCTGACTAATGACAGTGCCTGAGCATCCAACAAGTCTTAGCTATTACAAGGGAAATGAATAAATGAATGAATGGTGGTGCCCCCAAAAGTTCAGATCCTGTGGATAGAAGCACCTTTAAGTGATCACTAAGCCAGGTGTGGTAGTACATGCCTGAAATTCCAGTACTTTGAGAGCTGAAGCAGGAGGATTGCTGCGAATTGAAAGCCAGCCTGAACTACATAGTGAGACCCTGCTTAAAAAAAAAAAGAATCACACATAATGTGGATCTTAAAGTCAAATTTCAGGAATTTATTCAAGTTCAGAAAGATGAACAGAAGGCACAGTGGGAGAAGGCACTTGGATAAGTTAGGACTTGGCCTGTGCCTGTCAGACTGATGGGAGGCTGATAATAGGTGGTGTTTCTGAAGGCATAAAACTGCCCAGGACACCTGATGGTGATGTCTGTATGGTCTCTATTTTAGCAAACCCACATTGGAAGCCAGACTATAAAAGTAGGAATGCTATGTTAAGAATACTGTTATGTGTCTAGAGTGATTAGCGCTCTGGCCACCAGAAGTTTACGTCTAACAAATTCTTGATTCGGATATTCTGTTCTCACTTCCAAGATGACCAACTCCTTTCAAGTAATAAGCTTCTCCTTGATTGGATTTCAGTGGCAGTCCGACTCCAGTCCTTTATTACTTATTAAGTGGAATTTGGATATCCCATGGCACTTGAGTCACACATATAATCCAAGGCAGGTGACTTAATCTGTAGTATTAGTGAATTTGATTAATTTAGTGGCACTCCACACTGCTCCCTGACATAAACACAGACAAAGGCAGTTGTAGTATGAGAAAGTTTTTTTTTTTTTTTTTTTTTTAATGTTACTGAGGTTTGAACCCAGGGCTGTCACACTGAGCTGCATCCTAAGCTTCCTCTGCTTCTGATACTGGGAATTGAACCCAGGAGTGCTCTACCAAAGACTGCATCCTCATCCCTTTTTAGTTTTTGGGACAAGGTCTTGCAAAGTTGTCCAGGTAGAATTTAAACTTGTGATCCTTGTGCTTTAGCCTCCCTAAATGCTGAGATTACCTATTCATGTTTTTTTTTCTTTTTCATTTTGAGACAGGGTCTTACTAAGTTGCCTAGGCAGAATTTGAATTTATGATCGTCTTGCCTCAGCCTCCCTAAGTGCTAGGATTATAGGTGTGTGCCACCACGCCTAGCTGAGAAAGATTGATTTTTAAGGGAAGGGAGATTATTTGGCTTAAAATAGGATGACATGGGAGACTTTTCAGGAAAGATAGCTCTGTCCAAAAGACACATGGAAAATAAGGCCATAGTGGGAAATTTTAGGGAGGGCCCAAGGGTTTGTGGGTCCAGAAGAACTGAGTCTTAGCCCTGCTGCTTTCTTCTTGCAGACGGTGGGCAAGAGCAGCAAGATGCTGCAGCACATTGACTACAGGATGAGGTGCATCCTGCAAGACGGCCGGATCTTCATCGGCACCTTCAAGGCTTTCGACAAGCACATGAATTTGATCCTCTGTGACTGTGATGAATTCAGGAAGATCAAGTGAGGAGAGGGCCGCTGTGGGTGTTAGAGGAGTGGATCAAGTGGGTGGGCCAAGCAGCAGAAGATGATGTAGCTAGTTGGCTCCTCTCTGTTCTGCTTTTGAGGGCAGACATAAGTGGGGGCCTTCATGCCAAGAAAACTTCCTTAGTCCAGTAAGCCTCTCTGATTCTAGCGAAGTGAAAGTCGTGAGGAGGGCTGCTAGGCTTTTTGTTTCTCTCATTTTGCATGCCCCTGGGTACTGGGGTAAAGGGCTCTCATGTTCTCCCCACAGGTGTAAGGGGGGAGAGCTTGATTTTCTGGCTTCATTACCTATTTGTAAAGCTGTAGCCTAAAGGGCTCTCCCAATGCAGCCTGGTCTGAAACTGCTTTAAGAAGCCTCTGACCCTCTTCAGGGTAAGTGCTCTGCTCCCCATGTTGATTTGGGGCCAGTAACTTTTGTTGGCATTTTAGAAACATTGGAGGTGTTTTCTGCTTTGATACAATTCCATAAATTACTGGCTAACTCTCAAGTATTGTTATCATAAGCTTCTGGTCTACAGAATGAAATAGTCTGGCTTTTCATCCTGTTTTACATTTAAGACACCTCAAGGCCCGAAGAGTTATGTGACTGTGGTCATGTGTATACTTTCTGTCCTGTGCAGTTTCTGTATTATGTTGTCATTGATTGTGAATTTCCTTGGATTTTTTTTTTTTAAGGGAGCTGTTGTTTTCTTTTGTAGTCCAAGGCTGAGAAATAGAGGATAAAAAAATATAGAGTTGTCTAAGTGTTTAGTATGTAATAGAGAGGGGCCAGCAGATCAGTGTGAAACTATTCCAAATGGTTCCTTTCTGTTTTTTAAATGAAACTGATTTTTGTTCTGATGAAAGATGTTTGTTGGAAAAAATTCAAAACATAAAAAGTCAGTGGGAAAAATTTGAAATGACCATAAGGGGTCCCCCCCCATTATGACATGCTTATTATTTAAAAATAAGAAAATTTGAAGTGAGAAGAAAGAAGTCTATCCATAGAAAACCAATTAATAGAATATAAACTATCAAAGTAAAATCTTTAAGTTTTTTAAAAGATCAGAGTATTTTTTCTTTTATTCTTAGGGTCTTGGCTTTTGCTACCCATCTTCCGTCCTTTCCCTCTATACCGTTGCACTTATTTTTCCTCATTTTTACTATCTGGGGGTTTGTTTCTGTGCTTTTGAGGATCAGATGCAAGCAATTCATCCTCTATCCTTGTGAAACTTCTTTTACCTTTTCCTTCATTGCTTCTTTTATTTCTGAAGTGAGGTAAAGAACAAAATTAGAGGCTGGTGAGGTTGAATTGGTCCTGGAAGGGCACTGAATGAAAGTGGGGTGAGTGGGATTCACTTGACTGGGGAGTTGTGGCTGCCTCTGACATATCAAGACTTGGCTAAAGGAAAGATCCTCCTAGTTGGCTGTAGGAAAGCATCTGAACCAGGGGTGGGCTTTCTTGTTTCTTGGTCTATGCGTCCTCTGGGGTTGGTAGGAAGCAGGTAGGTAGCCACCTAAGGGGTCATGCACCCAGTCTATAGAGATAGTCTAGAGGACCTATCTCAGGAAAGTTTCTGTAGTATTCATCAGGAGACACCTAGGCAGGTGAACCTGAGCTTTTTACCCATCCTCTAATGCTTGCTGTTTTGTTCCTTCTAAACCTGCTTTTAGGCCAAAGAACTCTAAGCAAGCAGAAAGGGAAGAGAAACGAGTCCTCGGTCTGGTGCTGCTGCGAGGGGAGAACCTGGTTTCAATGACGGTAGAAGGACCTCCTCCCAAAGATGTGAGTTTGAGCAGGAAGCCTGTGAAAGGGAGACTCTTGCATGAGCCAAGCTCTGTGTTAGGTTCTGTGCATTTCATTGCCTTTTTAACAGAACTCCTCTGTGTTTGCCCCCTTTTAAAGGTAACGAATGGAAACTTAAAGAGTAAGAAATGGAGTAGGATTTGGCTTTTTCTGAATTTAAAGCTCCTTTCCTCAGTTGATACGTAGTGGAGAGGCCCCTGAGGCCGGCTGCACCAGTTCTTGATGTGATGGCAAAGTCTAGATGGAACTTAAAATTTCCTAACTCCAAACAATGGAATGCATGCACATTTTATTTTGTTCCAGTTATAGTTACAAGTCATAGTATTGAGCATTGCTGTGTGCCGAGTATGTCCATATTTTTTTTTTTT
>RJWM01029045.1:0-24887 GCA_004363535.1 Dasyprocta punctata | reverse complement strand
CCTTTGAGAAATAGGCTTGTTAAATATTCCACTGACTGAGCTCTATATTTCTCTTTGGCTTGGGAATGTTATCTCTGACAACATGGTGTGGGGAGAGAGAATTTTCTTCCTAGGTCTCTCTTGTACCTATTTATTTACTGTCACACCTCAAAGTACATTTTAGGAGTCAGGTGAAAGTAAATATAACTCATATTCCTTCCCTTCTATTTCTGAAGGTCAAATAGTAGCATGGCAAGCTGTGTTCATTTCTATTTCTTCAATGGAATAGAAAATTGACACAGAGGTTATAAAACATGCTAGATATTTTAAACCATCTTTTGTGATGTTATATTTCTCCTGCTTGGGGAAACACTACGACAACTCCTTCTCAGGAGTTTCATTCACAGTTAAGGTAACTTTTGTCTCACATCATCCATGACCCTGAAATCAATTGTTTTTACTCTCTAAGGGACCCTAGACATTGCTTAGATCTTTAGGTAAGCCTCTGTGCCTGATCTAACATACAGCAGGCTAGAATCAGAATCTGAGATGATGATGATGATGATGATGATGATGATGATGATGATGTAGATGATGATGATGTGATTTTGTGAAGCTAACCCTGAATCAGCTCTAAGTGGATTAATATTTGCAGAATTGGAAGGCCACTGAAAATCCTTTAGGTCTCTTGGTTAATATGCATAGGGAATTACTGTTTTTTTTTTTTCTTTGTTTTTTGTCCTAAGAGAGTTTGTGTGTAACAATGGAAGGAGTATGAGAAAAGTGAGTGAAGGTAGAATGTTGATAAAATAACACTTATACCTCTTCTTCTTAGGGATTAGATATGGGTTTCTATTGAAAAAGGTTTAAATT
The DNA here is from genome assembly GCA_004363535.1 of Dasyprocta punctata. Taxonomy (NCBI): domain Eukaryota; kingdom Metazoa; phylum Chordata; class Mammalia; order Rodentia; family Dasyproctidae; genus Dasyprocta; species Dasyprocta punctata. The sequence continues at coordinate 24,035 of RJWM01029045.1, read as the reverse complement.
TGTAAACTGAAGAAACTACATTCATCAAAGACTTTGCCAGACTCTGTACAGGCATAAATATTAGAGTTAAAGGCTTAATGACAAATTGTGACATAGCTTTAGAAAGATCACTAGATATAAATCCATTATTTTTTTCCTATCCAGCTTTCATTTATGCCTCTCAAAGAAATTTTGGAGAAACTTCTCTCCTTCATTCAAACTCTTTGAAATTTGGGTGGAAAAGACTTCATGTTGCATATCTAGGGAACAGAACACCAAATCTTGATTTTTTTGTTATTCACATTGATTAGTTCACATGCAAGCCAAATCAAGCTGGTAATGTGTTTTTCATCAAAACTAGTGTCAAATTTTTTTTTATTTTTGCTTTTGTATTTATTTTTTGAGACATAGAACATACTGAAACTATAAGGGCCACCACATGGAAAAAGGCTAATCTGAGAATAAAGTCTACAGAGAAGGAAACAAAGGCAAGGATGGGAAAAAGCAAAGTCCTCATAGAGCTTTTTGATCTTTGGATATGGCACTTTCTAGTAAGTCAAATAACGATGATTTTTTTTTCCTTTTGTGAGAACAAGCTAATTTTCTGTTCCTGTGATACAACCCAAAGAGTCTTAGCTACTATTTCATTGCTCTCTTTCATCATTTCTAGCTTTGCAACTTTGGCATTCAGAGGTCTTAGAACACCCCGGAGATGCTGGAACTGGTAGTTAATGTAATGTTTCCCAGGGGAGCAGAAGCAGGGATGAGGGCCCTTGAAGACAGAAGAACATGTGTGGACTTGTTTTTTAGCTCAGTTTCAACATTATCACCCTGAGGAGAGTACTGAAGAAAGACAAAATGAGTTTGCCCAGCAAAGGCCACTCAAGCACTAATTAACCTGAACATGAGCTTAGTTGTTCCACAGATTTTGAGCACTGAGACATGACATTACAGTGCAATACACCACTATGAGAATCTATGATGTGCCAGGAATTTACATGCTTTTCTCAAACTCTCCTCCAGGTAAGTTTTAAATTCTCAGTGAGTTTACATGACTTAGCCAAGGTGATACAACTAGTAATTCACAGAAGCAAGGTTTAATCCACAGGTCTACTTTTCTTCAATGCCAAAGCCTACCCATTTGACTATGTATGCTTCCTCGTGAGAGTTTCACAGAAATCTCACCTGAAATCCTTTCAGCAGACAAAAATTGTTTTTCCCCCGAACAAGAGGCAGAGTTTGGTACAGCACTAAACAAGTGTTTTCTTAAGTTAATATAAGTCAACAAACAATTTAACAGAGCAGCAAGATACAAGTTTAATTTCTTGAATTTTGCCAAGAAAGTTTTGTAGAAAATACAAGGTATAGATGTCTCAGGATCAAAGTAGAAATTGTGAAAATGGGAAATGTTTACTTTCAATGGGTGAAAATTACTTTGCTATTCCCCACCCCCCTCTCATATATGTATATATGTACGTGTGTATGTGTGTACATTGAAACAGAAAATAAATGAGGATTATCTATTCCACATGTATCCTCTCACTTTTCTCCTTTGCAAGAGGAAATGAGCATACACTACGAATTAAAGTCATCTCTTCTGCACAGAAGCCAAAAACATATCCTTCACCTGTCCAGTGACTCATAGATAGTTCTGCATGTCAGTGGAAGCTAAATTCACTGCAGATGTTATTATAAAGTAAAAAGAAGTACTAATAGACTCTAGTGCTATTTATTTATGTGTCAGTACCTCCCTTGGAGATTGAAATTGGTAGGAAAGACATCAGCCTGATGAATGGGTATGCGAATATGTCACTAACTAGGGACTACATCCATATTGCTCAACAGTGTTAAATAAGATAACCTAAGGAGTTCATGATTTTGAATGGGATAACTATGCACAGTTTCTATCAAAAAAGTTTTAACAGTAGACGAGGACTTCTGAAATTTATCTAAGAACATTTCAAATAAAAGTTTGAATCTACATTATGCTTAAGAAAATTCTGAGGATGATAATAACAAAAGTCCTGGGTTGATGTAGGAAGAACCTGAAATTGATGTAACTAACACTGTGTCTCAGACATTATCTTAAAGAGAATCAAATTCATGTTCAAAGAAATACATGAAGTGAGTTCACTATGAAGCTAGCAAACATAAGGTTGAATTGGTCCTACATGTGCACTCCTCCTTTCTAAGACTCTTTTATGATCTTTAGCCTTATGTTTACATGGTCATGTGTATTAAGACAAAGACATTAAAATTTGAGCAGACTTAAATTCGTGAGTTGTGCAGCACAAGACCACAAATGGTTCAGAATTCCAACAACAGAAGTAAGAGTGGAGGAAAACAATCACAAGGTGTTCACAAAAGCAAGATGATGATGAAGGAACTGGTTAAACTAGAATGCTCCTAGTTAAAAACTATTTGGAAGCTTCTGATTGACAAAGCTTGAATTCGTTTTACGTAAGTATTTGTCGAAGTTACTTTTTCTTTTGTTGTTGAGACAAAATACTTGACACCCAAAATCAAAAGAGAAAAGATTTACTTAGCTCAGTTTTTTTTTTAACTGGAAACTGAACTCATGACCTTGCACTTGCCTGGCAGGTGCTGTGCAATAGTATCAAGAATGATAAATGCATGAGAATAAACTTGAGAAATGGGCATGATCTTTAAAAGACAATAACAGTAAGTAGGAAACTAGAAATAAAGTATAAATAGAATGACCTCATCTGTCTGGATTATTCTTTTACATTAGTACAAGCAGATTAGGTTTCCTACCATAATATATATATTAGAATGATCATTTTAAACACTAACCAGACATATTTTTTCCATACTAGAAAAGGCAAATCTCAAGTAAATATATGGCAAAAGAAGACTACATGAACAACCATAAAAATCAGGGAAAAATAGTGAAGAAGAATGGTCATGTGAAATTAAAGCATATTATAAAATTATAGATATTAAGATAATTTGTACTGACCAGAACCCCAAGACCCAGGACAACCAGGCCTCAGGCACACGGGTGTACACAAGACTTTGGCAGTGCACTGACCAGCGCACCGAGACTCAGGACAGTGTGGCCTTGGGCGCATGGGTGCATATATGTCTTTGGCAGGTGGAGTAATCAACTGGAGCAGCAATATGGAAGTGTCTGAAGCAGCACTGAGGAGACAGAAGTGGGCTCTGGAGAGCTGCACCTACACACCAGTCTCAGCTCCCACATCCAAAGGCCAAGATCAGCTCCATACCCAGCACACTTCTGCAAACTAACATGGACACTTAACACAGAACTGTAAACACCAGAGGTGTTTTACTACTTTTATACTTGCATGTTTGTTTTATTGGCTATCCCTTTCCTGTCTGGTTGGATAATCATCTTGTTTTGTTTTGTATTTTGTGCTTATTTTTGTTTTTAGACATTTTTTCTCCTCTCTTTCTCTGGTCTCCTTTTTTTTTTCTTTCTTTTTTCTTTTCTTTCTTTTTTTCTTTTCCTTTTCTTTTCTCCTTTGCTTTTGTAGTTTTTAATTTTTTGTTTTACAGCTTAGGTTTCTTACCTTTCTCATTTTCTTCTATTGAGCCTCTTTTTCTATTTCCTCAACTACTTCTTGAATTTAAACTTTCAAATGAGTAAACATTGTCTCTTTCCTTTCTGATTACTCCTTTGCATTTTGTTTTATTCTTTCTCTTCTGTATCCTCCAGTTTCCTAAAACTCAGGTGATCTTTCTTCAACCTCCAACCTTGACTCTACTACATCTGACCTCATTCATCACTTCATCCTGTCCTCTACTCATTTTAACAGCCCCCATTCCCTAAAGAAGAGAAAAATCTCTGCTAAGGGGAAAATATTGAATAGAAGTATGTGCTATATGTTTGATTTTGTTATAAAAGTTTAGAGTTTGCTCCTGTGTTCTGAGCTAGCAGGATAATGGTAATCATAGTTTGTCAACAGTTAAGCTGTACCTGAAACTATTGTTATTACTAACTATACTACTTTAGTCAGGATGTCAAACAAATTTTTCTCCCCTGTATCATAACATTGTGATTGTAGAGCATCATAATTATCACCACAGCCTAGTGCCAAAGGATTGGATGCAGAGTCAAATAGTAACTTTGAATCATTTACAAATTGGGAAGGTGGGTTCTTGGAATAGCTGTAAAGAACCACCTACATTTGGGGCCTCTTTAGTACCTGCCCCGCTGGGTCAGAGTGGCTCCAACCAGAAGACAACTAGTTTGCCTTCCAGGGGACTGTGCAACTGGCGCAGACTCCAGGAAGAGAAACATGCACTTCCCATATGCCTACCAGCGAGTGGGCTAAGAATCAAGGACAACACCATCCCTCCCCCTCCTCCCCACGTAAGCAGCCTGCTGGTTCGGAAGTTTGGCTAAATTGATAGCAACTAAGGTACATAAAGCAACTAAATACTAGTATTGTTTCATGGATTTTGCAGGCCTGGGGCCGGCAGCCTGTGAATCTCTTTGGAAGATGACAGTAGGCAATATAGCAAATATGGGGGATTCTCTTCTGTCCTGTCTTTAAGGCCCAATATTGTTCTCATTGTTTTGCTTTATTCTGATTAATTTTTTTGCTCTATTTTATATTCTGTTTTTATTGGTTTTATTGTGTTTTGTTTTTTGTTTAATTTTACTATACCTGTTGGAATGGTCAACTATTCTGAAAATAAGATACACTATAGTAGCTATTGTTTTCATAGTATCTTTCTTTGATGTTCTGTACCAGTTCTATTGCCTTGTTTTAATTGACTTTGTTCTGTTATATTTTATTGGATTTTACTGTCTTTAAAATAAAAAAAAAATAACCACCTACATCTACAGGATATCCCTGAAGAACACACATCTCCTAGAGAAGCCTCAATATTAGTGATAAATCTATCTATCATAAGAAATCTGCAAGCATTAACATAGAAAAAAATGAAATAAAAATAGAAAATGACAAGATGCAGACACAAAAAGCAATCCCAGGCCCCTAACCCACCTAGAAAAAACCTGGAACTCAATGAGGTGGATGAAATTGGAAGTCAAGCCATGAAATTTTCTGAAATGATAGCAATAGAAGTGAAATAAGTGGAAAAGGCTATAGAGAAAATGATTTTTTGGGTACAAAAAGAAATGGTGATTAAAATCAAAGATATTGTAGAAGAAACAGATGAAAGAATAGATGAACTTAGCTGGGAGCTTGGCTCAGTGACTTAAGCACCTGCCTAGCAGGTGCAAGGTTGTGAGGTCAATCCCTGATGCAAAAAAAAAAAAAAAAAAATAGATGAACTTAGTGAGGGCACATTCCCAGAGTGTGCTGTTGGAGCCTCAGAATAGATGAACTTTGAAAAATGATGGAAGCAGAAAAATGTGCAACATAGGAAAGAATTTGAATCCATGAAACAGATCCAAAAAGAAATTCAAGAGATTAAAACTTACATCGAAAGTATATGCAACAGATTGAATGAAAGAGAGGGTAAAATTTCAGAGTTTGAGACAGAATTGCAGCTTGTGATCATGAAAGGAGAAAGATATCTTAAAAATAGCAAGAGACCATGAAAAACCAAATAAGCAATAACAAAATTGTAACAAAGAGAAAAGCTAGACAAAAAAAGTCATCAAACAAGTATCAGAACTGAACCAAACCTGTGAACAAATGGACTTAGTAGATGTCTTCACAGTGTTCCACCCAACATCGTTACAATACACATTCTTCTCAACTGCACATGGGACATTCTCTAAAATAGATGATATACTAGCCCGCAGAACATGCTTAACTTAGTGCAAATGAATTAAAATTATTCCATGCATATTATCTGACCACACCAATGAAACTGAAAATTAATTAATGACAAAAGAAACTGCAAAAACTCCATAAACACATGCAAATTAAATAATACCTTCCTAAACAACCAATGGGTCACAGATAAAATTTAGAAAGAAATTAATATCTACAACTAAATGGGAATGCAGATACAATACACCAGAACTTATGGAACCCAATGACAACAGTCCTATGATAGAAATTTATAGCAGTGTATTCTCACATCAGGAAAACAGAATGAGCACAAAAAAATAACCTAATGTTGCACCTCAAATTTCTAGAAAAAGAACAGTAAGACAAACTCAAAGCCCACACAAGGAAGGAAATTATAAAGATCAGAGCAGAAATTAACACAATGGAAGGTAAGAAATAAATACAAAGAATTAATGAATCAAAGAAGAATAAATAAAATTAATAAAACCTTAGCCAACCTTATGAAAAACAGGAATTATAAGACTCAAAATCATGCATTGAGGAAGGAAAAGAGTGAAATCACTACAGATTCTGTGGAAATTCAGAAAATCATCAATCCTTACTTGAAAAATCTTTACTCTCATAGAATAGAAAATGCAGAAGAAATGGACACATTCCTAGATACATATGAATTGACAAAGCTGAATCAATATAAAAATTCTGAATAACATAATGTGAGTTAATGAGATTCAAAATGTAATTAAAAACTTGCCAATGAAGAAAAGTCCAGGTCCTGATGAATTCACTAATGAATTCTACAAGAAATTTAGAGAAGACTTAACACCAATACTCCTCACACCCTTTAATGAAATTGAAGGGGAAGTAATTCTCCCTACCTCATTCCTGGAGGCAAGTATTAATTATCCTGATACCAAAACCAGAGAAAGACCCAACCAAAAAAAGGAACTTCAGGCCAATCTCCTTATTGAACACAAAAGCAAAAGTCCTTAATAAGATACTAGCAAACAGAATGCCAAAAATCATCAAGAAGATTATACTCCATGACCAAGTAGGATTCATCCCAGTAATGCAGGAATGGTTCAACATACACAAACCAATAAATATAGTACATCATAGCAATAGAGCCAAAGGCAAAAATCACACAATCATCTCAATAGATGCAGAAAAACTTCTGACAAAGTCCAACACTCATTCATGATTAAAAACCCTAGAGAAAATTGGAATAGGTGGTCTTTATCTCAATGTAATAAAAGTCATCTATGACAGACCAATAGCCAACATCATACTAAATGGACAAAAACTGAAAGCTATCACTCTAAAATCAGGAACAAGATAAGGATGTTCACTATCATCTCTCCTATTTAATATAGATTTGAAAACATTTTACAGATCAATCAGACAAGAGAGAGGAATAAAAGAAATAAGGATATGAAAAGAAGAAGTTAAATTATCATTATTCACAGATGACATGATACTCTACATAGAAGATCCTAGAAATTCCACCAGAAGACTTCCAGATTTAATAATCAAATTCAGCAATATAGCTGGATACAAAGTCAACACTCAGAAATCAATAGCATTCCTGTACACAAACAACAAATTCACTGAGAGATAAATTAGGGAAACCACACCCTTCAAATTAGCATCCAAAAATCACATACTTAGGAATCACTCTAACAAAGGAAGTAAAGATTTATACATTGAAAATTATAGTACTCTGAAAAAAGGAGATTGAAGAAGACATCAGGAAATGTAAAGATATCATTTGCTCATGGATAGAAAGAACCAACATAATGAAAATGGTCATACTCCCAAAATTGTTATACAGATTTAATGCAATCCTAATCAAAATACCACTAGCATCCCTCATAGAACTAGAGAAAACATTCCTAAAATTCATTTGGAAGCAGGGGAGAAGCAAAATAGTAAAAACAATTCTGGGCAACAAAGGCAATGCAGGAGGCATCGCAATCTACAACTTGAAATTATGCTGCAAAGCTACTATGATAAAATCAGCATGATATTGGCAAAAAACAGACCTGAGAACCAATAGAACAAATTAGAAGATGCAGATATAACTCCCAACACACTCTGCCATCTTATTTTTGACCAAGAGGCCATGTTCACTGGAAGAAAGACAACCTTTTTAATAAATGGCTCTGAAAAAACTGGCTCTATACATACTGAAAAGTAAAATTAGACCCATGTCTATCACCACATAGTACACTAAGTTAAAAATGGATCAAAGATCTAAATATTAAGACAGAAAGTAGGCAGGAATCTTGAAGACATAAGTATAGGCAGAGACTTCATGAACGATACCCCAACTTGATGGGAAACATTTCAAAGAATCATCAGTTGGGATCTCATCTTACTAAAGAGCTTTTGCACATCAAAAAAAAAAAAAAATCACCAACAGAGTGAAAATACAACCCACAAAGTGGGAAAAAATGTTAGCCAATTGTCCTTCAGACAAAGAACTTCTATGTAGAACATACAAAGAATTGAAAAATATTAGACTCCCCCAAATTCAAAGACCCAATCCAAAAATAGACATCTGAGATGAATAACACTTCTCAGATGAAGAAATACAAATGTCAAGTAAATACATTACAAAATGTTTAACATCACTGGTCTTTCAGGAGATACAAATTAAAGTGACACTGAGACTACATCTCACCTCAGAAAGAATGGCTATTATCAAGAAATCAACCAGTAACAAATGTTGGAGGGACTATGGGGGAAAAGGAACCCTTCTTCACTGTTGGTGCAGACTGGTGCAACCAATATGGAAATCAGTGTGGAGATTACCTGAAATTTAGGATTAGAGATCCCATTTGATCTAACTCTTCCTCTTCTGGGTATTTTCTCAGAAGAATTAAAAGAATTGTACCATAGCAATATATGTGCATCCGTGTTTATAGCAGTACATTGGGCAATAGCTAAATTTTGGAAACAATCCAAATGCCTATCAATTGAAAAATGAATAAAAGGATGTGTTTTATCACACCCTTTTATTCATTTTATATATATATATATATATATATATATATATATATATATTAGACTCCCCCAAATTCAAAGACCCCAGTGGAGAAGGTTCCTTTTTCCCCACAGTCCCACCAGCATTTGTTACTGGTTGATTTCTTGATGATAGCCATTCTTTCTGAGGTAGGATGTAGTCTCAGTGTTGCTTTAATTTGCATCTCCTGAATGACCAGTGATGTCTGAATAAAAGGATCTGTTTTATATATATATATATATATATATATATATATATATATATATATATATCTTTGTTTTGTTTTGCAGCACTAGGGATCGAACTCACAGCCTCGCGCCTGCCACATAGGCACTTACACCACTGAGCCAAACTCCCAGCCCTAGTTTTTTGAGGCAGGGTCGCACTATGTGGCTCAGGCCAGCCTTGCGCTCACATTATAGCCCAAGTGGGCCTCAAACTCACAACGCTCCTCCTACCTCAGCCTCCCGAGTGCTGGGATTAAAGACATGCGCCACCACGCCCGGCTTGGGGATGTGTTGTTTTTACACAATGGTCTACTACTCAGCTATAAAGAAGAAAAAGCTTTAGACTTCTATAGGTAAATGGAAGCAACTTGAGACTGTATTCATATGTGAAATAAATCAGACTTGCATGTGTAAACATTTCCTTGCGTTTCTAGTGTAAGAAGCTGAAAAAATATGTATGATACAAAAATGTAGAATAGATATTGTAATATGGGAAGAAATCGTTCAAAAGGAAAGAGAAATTGGAATAGAGGAAATGAGAAAAGAAGGAAGAGAAAAGGAAAATATATGTGTGTGCATATATATACATATATATGTATAATAGTAAAAACAGTTATACTACTAAGTTCTATTAGTTCACTGAAAATAAAGAGTTTTGCTTGTATTAGTTGAACATTTTTTCATGCCCATATCTTGTAATATGTGCAACTACTTTTAAAACAACAATATGCAATACACTAACCATTGTTACTCTCCTACTGTCTTGTTCTGAAATTTTGTGTCATTGTTCTTATAGGTTTTTCTCTTTAAAATAAATAAATAAACAAATAAATAAATAAAGCAGAAGAAAATATTGGCACATATCGCAAATCTCATTGGTATTGGGTGGCTTTGTGACTTTGGACCAATTACTGTTAACTTTCTCCATGCCAGTTTCTTCATGTGTAACATGAGGTTAACAATTACTTGTCTTGTACACTTTCACTCATCTTACACATCTAGTGTTTTAAGTAAGCACAGAGATTTACACATAGGTTAGCCAATGTGAAGCTATTACTGTATTGTATTGGTGTTAGACTGAGTCAAACAAATCTTTCCCTTAAAGAGTTACTGTCTCTTTGACCTTCACTTGGAATAAATAACAAAATATAACTGCAAATGAAACTGATGTGTTAGGCATGCTTTTTGCCAACCTCCTTGAAATGATAGTGATTTAAAGATACATATGCAAGTAGAATCATGAGGGCCAAATGTGGCCCAATTGATCATTTTTATAAAGTTTTATTAGAACATAGATCATTTGTTTATTTCTTGTCCACAGCCAATTGTACATTATGATGGTAGACTTGAGTAATAGAGGCAGCATGACCCTCAAAGCTAAAAATATTTCCTATCAAACTCTTAGAAAACTCTGTAGACTCTTGCTCCAGATTTTTTCCTCCCTTTTTGATTAAAGAAAGTTATGAATTGACAAACTCTAGTTAAATTTTATCTCAGGAGTTTAAAAATACCAATTATTTCCAAACATATCATTGACTCAAAATCAATCAAAGATTTTGAGCTTGTGCATGTATATACCTGTGTCTGTATGTGTCTCTTGCTTCGGAGACAAACTAACCTTATAGTGAACCATAAGAAGTGAATTTTCTCTCCTTCAATGGACTCGTTATTGGTGATGGTTGTAGTAATAGTGAACATGAAAACATTAAGCCTGCTGTAGATAAATCCAGCCTACTGGAGGAAAAATAAGTAAGTATTTATTTGTCTATAGGTTGTAAAAGGATTAGGAAAACCACTGATGATTTTAAAAATGAAAGAGATTAAATGGAGCAAAATTCACTTCTATAGCACTTTATAATACAGAAAACTGAATATATATGTATATATTATGTATAAAGTGGAGAGATGGAGAAAGTGTCTTTTGATCTTACGTTCAAATGAAATTGAAAAATTTCTACAATTAGTATCTCTCCAAGAATACCAAAATTACCTTTTTATACCGCTGAAAACAGAATTCATTTACCTATCCTCTCATACATAAATTTGTTTCATCATATAAATAAAAATTCTTATATGCTTTTTAAAGTATTTATGCATAGCTTTCTTATTACACTTTAAATTACTTCATTAGAAATTTACTGCTTTTTACTAATGCAAACAGATATGCTTTATAAAGGTCTCTGTTCACTAACACAGCAAAAATCAGTTCAATTCCTTTTTGAGAATAAGCTTACCTTGTTTCAAGTTACTTTTGAATAGAACTCGGCATATAAAGATTTAAGTGATAACTGCTTGTGGGAGTAAGGAGGAAATAACAGCAATTAGACCATTAGGACCATCTTTGTAAAGTACACTAGCTCCTCAAAAGATCACTATAAATGATACAATTACAGTGTCTGTGCTTGAGGCAGCAATCAGAATATTTTCCTAGGGTGGCTGGGCAATGGACTAGCAAAATCTTGGGAAAGATGATCTAAGATAGCAGGGAAAGTCTAGCATCATTCACAAACAAGATCTTGTATTCATGACTGCACAATAATTACTGGTTGTCTCAACACTATTTCAAGATCAACTTTCAAAGGGAGATGTTTTATTTTTCAAATAAACATTTCAAATATTAACTGAGAACTTGACTAGTTCCATGGTGGGACTTAGAAACTCAAAATCAATTAGGTACCCACTCTTTGGACATTTGGATTAATGATTAAACCACTGTACTCACCTGCAGAAGCAGATGCTAAATAACATTTTAATGTTTCTAAAGCACTCCTAAAACAGGGACATTGAAAAGGGTCCAGACAGCATAGGTCACTAGCAATACTTCAAGGGAAGAAGAGATAGAGATAGAAAGAGAGGGTAACAGAAGAAAAGGAGAGAGGGGAGAAAGATGAGAAACTAAAGAACTTTGGTACTTACTGGATTTTAACAGTAACTGAAAATCAAAAATATTTTGAAAGATTGCACTAATGAGACCATTCTTTTATACTCACTAAGCTCAATTCAATGGCAAGTTCACTTGTTGCCCCATCTGAAAATTGCATCACTGTCTTAGTCACTTTTCTCTTGTTGCTAAGATGAAATACCTGACACTAAAGTTAAAGAGGTTTATATATCTCACAGCTTGTAGAGGTTTCAGTCCATAGTCAGCTGGCTCAGAGAACGGTTCCATGGGACCACAAGGTAGAGTCGCTCTGCCCCTTATATACTCTATCTAGGCTACCAAGCCAATCAGTGTATTGATTTAGTAATCACACACCCTTAATCTCAGCATCATGCACTCTAGATTCAGCCACCTCTAAAAAAAAGCCATTGAAAACTACATGAAGCTTTCTGGGGACATCTAGATACAAACCACAACAATCACTCCAAAATCAAAATCTCCTGAATCAACATCAGGGCCAGATTTCATTTCACCCCTCGTGTTTCACATAAAGTCCTCTCAATTCCTGCATGCATATATCTAAAGAAACTAAAGAGAATGACAGGATGAAGTGTTTTACTAGACTGCTGTGGATATGCTTTGGCTAGAATATACCCCAGACCACTGGAAACACATGCTGGGCGACTGCTCTGGGGTCACTACCCAGTGTAGGTGTTAACATGCATCACATGACCCCAGCGTGGAAGCATAGCGGTTGTAAACATGTGGACACGACATAGAAACTGAGAAGGGTGCCGATGCTCACTTCAGTGCACCAAAGGAGGGCTTGGTGTACAACGCAATTTTTCATAAACTCCCCCAAACCTTTTCTTTGACAAAAGCAGACATTTGCTCCTTGGCAAAGCTGAATTTGCTCTAATTGTGAGCTGCAGCTTTTATTTCCTTCTCTCTACTGGGAAACAGTTGAGCATTTCTTAAATTCCATTTCTATACTTCCTCTCAGGTGTGGAAATTTGTTGGACTCGAAACAGGGCAAGAAGATGCCAGTAAATTTTTTTCAATGTAGAGCAACAGGACTGTACCCTCTTCCTTTGCAGGACATATTCTGTTTTTTCCTTGAATCTCCCCTGCCCTTGCCCCACCCACCACACTAAATTCTCCACTGGCAAGTTGCCCTCTCAACAGGGTGGAGGAGCTTCCGGTATCCACGCTGTGAGAATCAGGAAAGCAGCACCAAGCTCTTCAAACATGCTTACCTCTCACTGTGATATGTTTACTCCAGAAAAAAAAAAAATTGAGCCTCTTTTCATGTGAATTTTCTGTGTATTAAATAGCATTAACAGTCTGGCTACTTAAAATACAAGCTCATTTTCATACTTTCTGTGGTCCTTTTATCTGTTTTCCTTACATGTGCGTCAGATTTTAAAAACAAGTTGTTTTTGTGTGTTGGGTTCACAGCATCTGTTCTAATAATGTGCTTTGCAACCCCCAACTCCAAGCCCTGGAAGACTTCAGGTTTTGCTTTCCTCTTGCCTGACTCTTTCACTCAGGGTCTAGAACCCAGAACCATAGCTCAGGGCCAAAATCATCTTGAAAGGAGGTTATGCAGACAGAAGGGCCTTCCACAAACAGGTCTTGAGCATGCCCTATCTGTACTACCACAGTTTGAATAGTCATATTTGGCCTGACCAAATATCTCTCCTCTGGGGTACCCACAGGTGGTCAGTTCCCACAACTTCCTTCCCAACCCACTGCACTCTCAAACCCAGTCTAGCTCTTTCGCCCTCACCTACTTCTGCTGTTACCATCCAAGACTCAGTTCCACACTGAAGTATAGTAACTAGTATGCTAATGAATCCAAATTTGTTTCTTGAAAGATCTTCCTGTAAGAAACAGACTTCCAGAAAGTGTTTTAAGGATAAGCATTAGGATGAAAATACTGTTGCATAAGGTTTTTATAAAAATTTACACCCGAAAGATTATGATATCCATGAAAACAGAATTCCATTTACCAAATCACTTTTCTGAGTGGCCACATCTGTTTGTGGACCACAGTGAGAAACAGATGTGGAAGTAGCAGTGAAACTGAGACAGGAAGCTTGTCGAAAGTTAAAACCAAGCAAGTTACCTGAATCTAGAAATTAGAGCAACAAAGGTTGATGCATCCAAAGCAGCTGTTAGTGTTACTGTGCAGTCTTTTGGGGGTACATTTTAGTACGAAAAATAAGATATTTTCCCAGACATGACTTTAGCAGATCCTAAATAGGTCTCAAGGAATCTTCCGATGTAATTCTGAATGTGTAATAAAAGAGAAAATTTAATTTGGACCCTAAAAACAGATGTTTTACATAAGGAAATGTGTTACATTAGCACAGCTACAAAGTGACTGTCTCCTTGGTTATTGCTTGAGGAAAATGAACAGATAGTCTCTTTCCTGATGAAGCATTGGAAGTTTAGTGACATCTGTCTCAAAAGCACAGCTTTGCAGATTCCAAAACATTTGGTAAGGTCTGTGGAAGGTTGTGATAAGAACCTTCTGAAACTGGTGTGTAAGAAAGCACATAGGAAAAAAAAAAAAAAAGAATTCTGTGGATAAATCAGCCACACGTGTCTCCTCTGAGTCCCATGAAGTCTCAGGCATTTCTCCAAGTTCTGTGTCCCCAAGGACCCACTCTGAAGCTTTTTCCTGTGTTTTTCCCAGAGATTTATGGGGAACTGTCAGCATTAGTGATTACATAAAAATTTCTCTAGACGATTTGAAACAATGGAAGAGATTTCACTTCCTTTCCACTCTGAGGAAGGAGTAAAAAAGAAACAAGTCATGCATATCACTTTATTTTTATTTTAATTTGTTCCCATAAATGGGTGTGGGTATGTTAAGAGAGGTATTTTCTTTGGATATGTCTCTAGCAAACATCCATCTTTGCACACATAGAAAAAACATTTCAGGCTCACTTTTGCATTGAAATTTGTAACATCTCCTGAAGTAATTAAAATAGTACAACTTTGAAAATGACAACAAAGACTCAACTAGTAGAATGATCATCAGAGAGCTTACTTTATGATTTAAATTTTGCTGTTGTAGCAGAATGTCTCTTGTCCATGGGAAATACAAGATGTTTCCCCAGCAAATCTCAGGGAAATAGACGTATTTTAAGTTGATTTTTTTTGTCCCTAACTCAAGGACTCAAGTGGTCTGTTTTATTGTGCATTTTCGTCAAGCAGTTTTTTTTGTGGAGAAAAGGAATTAAGCAATTAATTTTGCTTTGGAGGAGCTAAAGAAAAGGCAATATCTTAAAGGTTATAGAGTACAAATGGAGATAGTAAAGGAAAGAAGAAAGAATTAGGTATATATTCTGAAAGTACTAACATTGTTGAAACTGTACAGGTAGACCCACATACAGCAAGAACACTTTTGATGAAAACATACCACATGATATCTCTGAGCACTTCAGATCTTTGAAAACTGGCTCTGCTTTGCTAGGTATGCTTTACTTGAAATGTGGTCTTTGTGGTATTTCCTTAAATTATGTTGGGGGAATGGGCTATAAAAATAGACTGACTGACTGTGAATCCCAGTTTCAGTGTACTATCTATGTGATGATACATAGGTTGTTCATCTTTCTCAACTGCTGTTTCATCCTCAAAAATGTAGACAATAAGAGTGCCTGTTTCTTAGGACTGCCATGATGATTCAGTCAGTTCTTTCTGTTAAGCATTATAGACTGGTTAACATGTAAACAAAAGAAATTTATTTCCTATGGTTTTAGGGGCTGAGAGCCTGAGATAAGGGTGCTAAGATGGTTGGTTTCTGGTGAAGGCCCTCTTTTGGTTTAGATACTGCTATAATTTCCTTCTATCCTCATAAAAAAAGGAAGAGGAAGATAGAACTCTCTGGGTTGTCTTCCCATTCACAAGGGCTCTACCCTTATGATGTATTTACATCTCAAAACCCTTTTTTCTAATATCATCCCACTGGAGATTAAGATTTCAGCATTTGAATTTGGGAGGGAAACAAATATTCAGTATATTGAATTGTGGTGTGGATAAGGCACACCAATGTTTAGAGCATGGTAGTTAGCAAATAAATACATGCTGCAATAACTATTGCTGAGATAGCTAAGTGCAACAAAGAGCATCTTCAGAGGTCCTCTTGGAATACTAGCCCTGGATAAACACTTACCGATGATTCACATGGTTTCTTTCTTTTCACCACCATTGCATGGCCTGGAAAATGGTAACTGATGAGTCCCAAATTGAGAGACCAAATGAAATGAAAGGCTCTGATTTTCTGAAACCATAAGCATGAGCACTTAACTTTATATATCCTGTTCATCTTGCAGAGAATTTCCAGCTGAATACTAACAATTCAGCATCTACTTTGTGACATAATTAAATGGAACAAGTTAGCCAACAATCACATGGGATGACAGTAAGATCTGAAAATGAAAATGTGGACAAAGAAAAATGGAACGAAATTTTTAAAGTTTAATGTCAATGCTACTGGAGAAATACATGGTATTCACATCTAGGTGGAAATATATAAATATTAATTATAGATGATTATAGATGTATGGGCCATTTGTGGACTGTGGCGGGAGATAACCAGGCCTTACCCTCACCTGGGAGGTGATTCCCACCTGGATACCAGGGCCATGCACCGTCTGCTGCTGGAGTGGAGACAACCACACCCAAAGCTCTCTCTGTGAGTCAGAGCCATTTGCGGACCATGCAGGGAGAGAACCACACCTCACCAGGAAGGAATCCTGGAAGGGAAACCATACCATTCTCATTGCTTTGTTGGGTTGGGTTTTATTTTGTTTAATTGTGTTAAATCTGATGGCACGAGCAGCTATTTAAAAGTTTGCAAGTCGTATTATGGTAGCCATTTTGGATTTACTATTGACTTGTTTTGAAGTCATTTATTGCATTCATTGTTTTGTTTTTATTGTTTCTATTCTATTCTGTTCTGTTCAATTTCTATTATGTCCGAAGGTATCTGCAGCTATTCTAAAGACAACAAAAGGCATTATGGTAATGATTGTTGGTTTTATAAGGTCTTGAAGTCCTGTATCACTTATACTGGTTTCTTTTGATTGGTTTTATTCTGTTTTATTTTCCTTGGTTTTACTCTTTTTAAAATAGAAAAATAATATATGTACGGTTATATTAGCAACAGGGACTATCACTTGTTGTGTGTTGACTCAGTGCCAGCTGCTGCCCAACAAGAAGAGCACATGGAGAGAGATTTACTATGAAGCCAGTGAGGCTGAAGTTTCAGGGCCTCTGACTTGTGCCTCTTCTAACCCATTGAATACCTTTACCAGCTTAAGTTATTTATGATTTTTAGAAGTATAACATTTTAACCCTAAACAGTTAAAATTGGTAGTTTTTTCTATTCTGACTTCTCTTCTGTCACACTTGTATTGCATTAGATCAGGCATGCAATCTCTAGGTATAAATACTAATTGTGAGATATAAAGGTCCTGTGTACTCCCAACTTATTGATTATGAGTTACAATTACTGACCACGTTAAAAATATGGTAGAAATTATGGAATATCATCTGTGAAAGTAGATAATAAAAATATTGGCTTCTATCTTTTATTCTTTCTCTTTCTGTACATGGATAACTCCCTCTGGGAAAGCCAGCTGCCATGTCACAAAGAAGCTCTGTGGAGAGGTGTGTGTGAGTACATGTAGAATTCTGTTAGGAATCTTATCAATACCCACCTAAGGTGAGCCTGAATATGGGTAGCCCCCTGTTGAACCTTCAGATAACAGCACAACCTTGACTATTTAAATTCCAAAAGCTTTTGTCTGAGACAAAACGTTCTAGCTAAACATTGTCCAATTCCGCTCTCTTCAGAAAGATAGATTAATAGACATTTGTTGTGTGAGTTTCCATGTCTTGGGAGTGTTTGGTCATGTCTCATTAGATAGCAAACACAGGAAGTGTTGGAGTGCTCATGTGTGTTTTAATGAAGTATTTTATTTAAGGAATTGTCTTAGTCCAATTTGGGTTATAATAGTATACTCGGGACTATATAACTTACCAAAACAAAACAAAACAAAACAAATTAAAAAAACATACTCAAAACAAAATAAAACAAGTTTATTTAGCACAGAATGCTGGAATTTATGAAATTAAAAATCTAGCACCTACATCTGGGTAGGGCCTCATGCTTCATCCTAACATGGCAGAAGGCAGCAAATTAGGGACTTATATGCATTTTCAGGACCCATGTGGAGGAGGAGGGGATGAAGCAGCTGACCTACATAACAAGGCCTGTTTGGGGAAAACTTAGCAATGTCTATTTGTTCAATGTCCATTTGTTACCCTGTGTCTTCAGAAATAAGGATATTTCTTTCTCTACAAGTCTAAGGGAAGATATTCTCAGTTCAGTGTCTAAAGATCTGCTTTAGAAGGAGGCCAGAGAACTTTTTTAGAGTATGCTTCATGGAAGAATGATCATAGAAGGTAGAGTGAACTTTTTGCTTCTGATGTTTTGAAGATTACTATGGCATCATATTTTGGAGCAGCATATTCTGAAACCCCAACAGATGCTATTTTTCTTACTATTTTGTTTCAGAAAATGTAGGGGTTTTTTTTTGTTGTTAAAACACATTATCTCTTTTAATATGTAGTTGGTTTATCATTTTAATGAAATAATACATACTTCAAAATTTTGTCACGTTAAAAATGTAGTATGGTATATCCAAAAAATACATTCACATAGTTGTGTGTGTGTCTTCAATGAGTCATTAAAATGTAAGTGTCCTGAAGTTAAAAAATTTGAGAGAAGCTAATGTAAGTAATAAATCAGAGAAACTAACAGAATTAGTAGTATAGTTATCTATCTTGCACACTTATACATACATACAGTTATATGTGTATACCATTGCTTGATTGTTTGACCATTTGTTATGTCTAGATCTTGTAAGTTGAACAACTACTTTTAAGATAACAATATGCAATATATTAACTAGTGTTGATTTCTCACTGTTTTTTGGAAATTTTGTATCATTTCTCCCCTCTTTTTTGTTTTGCTTTTTAAAATAAAAAAAAAAAGTCAGAGAAAGTACAGCCCCTATCTATTTAAACAATTCCTAACTCCCCAAAAGAAAGTGCTTCTAATAACAAGGTAGCAATGGCATTCTGGAAAATGTCAAAAGGTAGCAGATCATCCTAATTCAAAGTCTTTGCCCACCCAGAAGATGTAACCTCAATAAAGAGAAGAGTAAAAGTTGTGAAGGAGAGTGATGTTGACTCATTGGAAATGAGGAAGCTTTTGACCAGCTTTTATGAGACTGTCCTTTGCTACTGCTATGTGACAGGGGCAGACTGATGTAGAAATTAAACCTTCCTGACCTATTGAAGGTTAAGCCTATAACCTAAAAAAGAACTCAGTGCACCAAGCATACTAACATCTGAATACACAGGTCACCAAATTGCTCAGGTTCTAAAATGAAATTAACAGGCAATCACTGATCATGAAATGTTCTCCTCTTCCACAAAGACCAAGGTTAGACTATTTGACATTGAAATTTCCTCTCAGATCAGAGAATTCCACAGTACCTTTCCTCTAGGATGTGGTCAAAAATGAAAAAGCTTCCTAAATCTGCACATTCTCAAAGTTTTTGAACTTTGCTAACCAACACAAAATTTCAGGAAATTGTCTATTTAATCATCAAAATAAAATCAAGAAATTAAGAGTGTTCAATAACTAGAAAGGTCAATAAAATCAAAAGGGCACATTAGTAAGAGTGAGAAACAGAGTAGTGAATAAAGTTATAGAATGTATGTTAATGGTGGAATTGTAAATCAGTAGGAAAAGAATGGATCATTGAACCAGGAATGTCAGGATTTTTAGTTAACAGTTTCCTGGAAAAAATAAGTCATATCATGGTATCTTACAACAAACAACAAATTGGGTTAGTAGTTTAAATATATAAAGAATATTTAAATGAGAATATATATATATATATATAAATATGTATATATATAATTGAGATTAGGGAGGTTTGCAAAGTATGAATTCTAAAATACAGCCATAAAGTAAATGCTTGACATAATATTGAAAAAAGAAGGAAAGACAGAAAGGCGGAAAGAAGGAGGGATGGAAAGAAGGAAAGCAAACAAATGAAGGGAGGGAAGTAGAGGAGGGAAGGAAAGAGAAGAAAAAAATCTTATGAATTCTTACAAAACAAATGAAAGATACAAAAATAATAGAAAATGGACAAAAGAGGCTATTTACAAAAGAAATAAAAATAGCCATTAAGTATGCAAATACATCTTCAACCTCATTATTAGTTAAAGAAATTCAAATTCAAATGAGAAGAAACAATGTTTTTGAACTGACAAAATGTTTTTATTTTTCAATTTTAATCAGGCAGTATTAAATTTTGAAGACAAAATGCTGTTGTTTGAAGGTTATCGTCTCCTCCAAAATTGATATTGAAACTTTATCCCAAGATTCAGGAATTTGAGTATAGCAAGCAGGATGAATATCATGAAAATTATAGGGCCACATAATCAAACTACAGAAAACAAAAGGCAGTGAGAAAAATCTTTAATGAAGAAGAAGTTGTCAAAATTTTTGGAATGCAACAAAAGCAATGGTTATTGGTATACTTACAGTATGAAGCACATCAAATACCTTAGCTGAAATGATCTAATTTATTGGTCAGAACTCACACAAGGAGAAATTGAAAATCTGCCTGGCCCCAGAAAAAGCAAAAGCATAGCAATGGTAGGCAGATTGGCTGCTGCATTTGTCAATACCCATAAACTATTACAGCACATAAAATGAGTTATATTGTATACAACGAACAAACAAACAAACAACAACTTAGAATTTGGAAAGGTCTCAGGATCATGTTATAACAAATGAATCACTGAAGGTTGTGGAAGAAAAAAGCACAGACACAAGTAACTTTGGAAATGGATGGAGTTCATAAAGAAAAAAATAAAAGAACTGTACATCAGAGTTGTCTGTGATAAAACTGTTTCTCATAGGAGTTCAGGTTAACAATTATGAAACAATAGTAAAACTATACATTTAAAATACACCTGAACAGTTAAATAAATCAATGTAATGGTGAATGGAGGGAGTGAGGTGTCTGTTGAAGTGGGAAACATCAGATGACAAGTATAAAAACAGCTCCAGTAATTCGGTAACGATTTCATTTGGAGACGATATGAATTCATGGCTAGCTCACGGTAGACATAAATGGTTACATAGAGACATATTTATAGATGTGTGTGTATAGTAGAGTGATGGCTAATCTTGACTGTCAGTTTGACTGACTTGAGAGACACCCTGGAGATTAATTAATAAAACACACACAAAAAGCCACATTGCCACAGCCAGACACTAACGGGGCTTTGCAATTGTACAGTATTGGTTCCCTTTACCCTTTCCTTCGTGTTTGTCCACAAAGGCGACTTGAAGCCTACCCTGTTATGACCACCATCACTCCAGAGATTACAATTCTTTTGGCAGGAAAAACAAGCAGCACTAGCTCAGTCTCACATTCCACAGTTCCTGAAATTTTTAAGCATGTAAGAATTGACCATAAAAATCTATTTATTTATTTATTGTTTGGTTTTATGTATTTTCGGCCAAATAAGATGGGAGAGTTTTAGTTGCTTTTGTTTCTTTCCTTCACTCCTTCTACCAGCTCCTCCTCTTTCTTATTCATCTAATACCAAGGTAATCCAGGCAATGGAAAAGTTGGTTCTTTATTTGAAGACAGTATCTATAGTAGTATTGCTTGAAGTACAAGTATTCAAAATGAACCCACTTTGCTTTTCTGTTACATGATAACATTCCTTCAGAAAAGTGAAATTCCTGACTTTTTTTTTTTGTTTGTTTGTTTTTGTTTTTTGGTGCCAGGGATCGAACTCACAACTTCACACCTGTCAGGCAGGTGCTTAAGCCATTGAGCTAGATTTCCGGCCCTATTTCCTGACAGTTTCAAGGGATCACACACCCTTTCCTGATTTCTTTGGAGTCTCCAATTCTGCTCATATTATTACAAACAGCTTCTCCAGCAAACATTGTATATTTTCCATATTTGTTACTCCTTTAAACAAAAGGATCTATAATGAGGAAATGTAAAATTTCTCTTGCACTTGATATGTGCATGTGTGTGAGACAGGGAAAGAAATTAGAGGTTAGACATCCCAACCTTGAAACTTATTCTAATGAAGTCATGACTGTGTATGTTTGGCACACATGGGTAGTATTCATGCTGAATAAGATGCTATACAAATTATAGTTTTGCATAAATGAATAATTTCCTATATGCTGATAATTCATGCACTGTCAAGTGATCCAAAGAACACTGATGCTCTCCAAGCTTTTTTCTCCAGTTGTTCAAGGGGACGTGATTAGATACTCTCTTTAATAGGAAAGGAGAATGAACAAATGCTTCTTCTCACATGCATATCACAACTTGCCAGACTGCGGAGCTGACCTTCAATGTGTGCCTGCATTATGTGTCTCAGCAGACCAGAATGCCAACTGTTATTTTTACTTCTTCCAGTGGAAAGACTGGTAAATATTACCCAGATGAACGAAGAGAAGACACTACTAAATGTGGTTGTTAGCTAAATCTACCAGGCAGCTTTATAATGCTTTAGCAAAGACAGCCTTGTTCATTGTTTCTTGTAAGTGTTCTTTTCTCAGTGCCCATCAAAATAGACTTCTTCAGAATATATGAACTCAGCAAATGATGGGAGTCACTGATTTTCAGAAAGAAGCAAATTGTTTATATGGTATTAATATCTTACTGTGGAAAACATAGTGAGTGTGAGAAAACTCCAATTTGTATCCATAAGGACAATACGTAATTTATTTGTTGGAGGTTCCAGATTGAGTTCAGCCTGGTTTGAGGATGGGATTAGCAAATCCCATTAACAGCTGAGGTGTAGCAACAAAAGCTGCTACTAAAGGACAGGAGGATCTTCTCAGAACTTACCAGTAGATTGAGGAGAAGAAGGAGTCATGAACTTTCAGGTAAACTGAAAGGTCTTACTTGTAATTTTGAGCATAGGCCTATGGCTCTAATCATCTTCAACTGGCTTGATACAGTGCCTGAAGATGTGACTCCTAGGAAAATAACTGATTTTTGTAAACATGAAGCAACAAAAATTGAAGGAGTTATTTTACCAAATATTTAAAGATACTGGAATGCAAGTAGTGCTGATTTGAGGAGTACTTAATAGACTGTGAAACAGAATGAGAAAAAGGCATTAGAGATCATCAAAGTTATTCAGTAGTGGTTCAGATTTTTTAGGTTACTGAAGAATGGAGAATTGGCTGAATTTTGGCATGCATTTATGTTTGTGAATAGTTTTAAAACTCTCTTTAAGGATCCTAAAAATATTTGGAAATGTCATTTCAATCCTAGAGGCCTCATGCTGGGAAATCAGGGACAACTGTAGTCTTGCTATAGATATGGTTTCATAGTTCCTTCAAGATGTGAGCACTGAGAAAGGGTAGCAAAATTTCTTTGTATTTTCACTTTTGTATATTTGAGTTGTCCTTAATCATATCTTTTAATCCCACCTTCAGTGCTGCACCTGGGTTCAGTAAACTCAACTTGTGTGCATGTGTTTCAATAAGATTATTTCTTAGCTCTAAGATATAGAAAACTGATACCATGATAATGGAAATTTTGAAGAATGAACTAAATACAAAAAAACTCAAAGGATTAGAAAAGATAAGTGACTTATTTAAAACTACACATTTTCCTTAAATGGATGTACTTAATTTGGATATTCTATGATATTTTAGGACTATGTTCACTGATTTTAATATAAATTATGCTAGACAAATGAGACAGGAAAATTTCTGAAGATGGATTTAAGAGGTTATATTTTCCTGACTTTACAAGATTTAATCAGCTAATGAATCAACTAGCTAATGTACCTTTAAAGTAATTTGTTGTGCCTTTCCACATTTCAATTTAAAAAGCACTGTTATTTTCCCCCTAATTTCATGTTTGTCTTTCAGCCCTGCATAAGACATCTGTGCACAATCCATCCGGCTGTGATGGAATTTCTACTTTCAGTGTTTTGTATGTGTTTTATTTTTCAACTCAATAATTAAAATCAAATTTGTATGGATGGAAGTAATTGAAAAATGCCTGCAAATGTAAGTA
>RJWM01029044.1:0-24913 GCA_004363535.1 Dasyprocta punctata | reverse complement strand
TGAGACAAATACTAATGGACATGAAAAACCAAATATGCAATAACACAGTGATGACAGGGGACATTAATACCCTATTGTCACATAGAGATAGATCAACTAGACAAAAAGTTGGCAAAGAAATAACAGAACTGAATCAAACCTGTGAGCAGATGGACTTAGTAGATGTTTACAGAGTGTTCCAGCCAACAACATCAGAATACACATTTTTCTCAGCTGTATATGGGACATTCTCTAAAACAGACAACATATTAGCCCATAGAACATGCTTAAGTAAGCCGGGCATGGTGGTGCACGCCTTTAATCCCAGCACTCGGGAGGCTGAGGTAGGCGGAGCGTTGTGAGTTCGAGGCTGGCTTGGGCTACAACGTGAGCACAAGGCCAGCCTGAGCTACATAGTGCGACCCTGCCTCAAAAAACCAGGGCTGGGAGTTTGGCTTAGTGCCTTAAGCGCCTGCCCTGGCAGGCGCGAGGTTCTGAGTTCAATCCCCGGTGCCGCCACAAAAAAAAAAAGAACATGCTTAAGTAAATGCAAAGGGACTGAAATTATCCCATGTATATTATCTGATCATAGTGCACTGAAATTGGAAATTAATGGTAAAACAAACTGCAAAACCTACATAAACACATGGAAATTAAATAACAACCTCTTGAACAACCAATGGGTTACAGATGAAATTAAAGAAGAAATTAAACAATACCTAAAATTCAATGAAAATGCAGATACAACAAACCAAAACTTGTAGGACACAATGAAAGCAGTCCTAAGAGGAAAATATATAGCAATAAATTGTCACATCAAGAAAACAGAATAAGCACAAATAAACAACCTAATACTACACCTCAAGCTTCCAGAAAAAGAAGAGTGAGTTAAACACAAAGCTCAAAGAAAAGAGGAAATTAAAAAGATAA
Organism: Dasyprocta punctata; assembly: GCA_004363535.1. Lineage (NCBI taxonomy): Eukaryota > Metazoa > Chordata > Mammalia > Rodentia > Dasyproctidae > Dasyprocta > Dasyprocta punctata. Next base: position 24,004 of record RJWM01029044.1, on the reverse strand, counting down.
GACCAGAAATTAATGTAATTGACACTAAGAAAACAATACAAAGAACTAATGAATCAAAGAGCTGGTTCTTTGAGAGAATTAAAAAGATTGATAAACCTCTAGCCAACTTTATCAAGAAAAAGAAAGAAAAACTCAAATTCATGCAATAAGGAATGAAAAGGGAGAAATTTCTACAGACCCCATGGAAATTCAAAACATTATGAACACCTACTTTGAAAATCTTTACTCACATAGGGTGGAAAACACAGAGGAAATGGACAAATTCCTAGAAACGTATGAGCTACCAAAGCTGAGTCAAGAAGACATAACAATTTTGAATAACCCAATATCAGCTACTGAAATTGAAAACATGATTAAAAACTTAACCAGCAAAGATAAGTCCAAGTCCTGATGCATTCAGAGCTGATTTCTACAAGCACTTTAGAGAAGATTTAATGCCAATACTACTCAAACTCTTGGATGAAATTGGAAGGGAAGCAGTGCTCCCTAACTCATTCCTGGAGGCAAGTATTACTCTAATACCAAAACCAGAGAAAGACCCAACCAAAAAGGAGAACTATATGCCGATTTCCCTAATGAACATCGATTTAAAGATTCTCAATAAAATACCAGCAAATAGAATGCAGCAAATCATCTAGATTAAGCAAGAAGATTATACATCATGATCAAGTGGGATTTATTCCAGGAATGCAGGGATGCTTTAACGTATGCAAATCAATGAATGTAATACACTACATTAATAGTGCCAAAGACAAAAATCATACGATCATCTCAATAGATGCAGAAAAAGTTGTCGATAATGTCCAATACTTGTTCCTGATAAAAAACCTACAGAAACTTGGAATAGATGGTATCTACCTCAATCTGATAAAAGCCATCTATGACAAACCAACAACCAACATTATACTAAATGGACAAAAACTGAAAGCGTTCACTCTAAAATCAGGAACAAGACAAGGATGCCCACTATCACCATTCCTGTTCTATATAGCTCTGGAAACACTAGCCAAAGCAATCAAACAACAGAGAGAAATAAAAAGAATAAGGACAGGAAAGGAAGAAATTAAATTTTTACTATTTGCACATGACATGATTGTCTACATAGAAGACCTTAAAAACTCCAGAAAAAGGCTATTAGAGTTAATAAACAAATTCAGAAGTGTAGCTGGATACAAAGTCAACACTCAAAAATCAATAGCATTTCTGTATACAAACAACAAACTCACTGAGAGAGAAATTATGGAAATAACACCTTTCACAGTAGCATCCAAAAAAATGAAATACTTAGGAATCAACCTAACAAAGAATGTAAAAGACCTATATGCTGAAAACTATAGTACTCTAGAAAAGGAGACTAAAGAGGATGTTAAAAAGCGGAAAGATATCCCTTGTTCTTGGTTAGGGACAACCAGCATTGTGAAAATGGTCGTACTTCCAAAACTGTTACACAGATTTAATGCAATCCCAATCAAAATTCCATTAGCATACCTTATAGATCTAGAGAAAACACTCCCAACAAAAGGATGCCAAGGTACCCAAAGGAGAAATGTGTTTCCTAACATTTTTGTTCTCTTCCACTGCCAAGTTTAGCTCAGCCCTCTGAAGCCTTGACTCCAGCCATGTGCTAACCCTTTGCGTGCTCTTCCTAAAACTATATACAACTACAGTGAAGGAAATGTGTGGCAAGGGTGACTTTTTTTTCATCACTGGGGATTCCACTCAGGGTCCTCACACTAAGCTACATTCCCAGCTCTTTTACTTATTTATTTATTTACTTTTATTTTGAGATAGGGGTTGCTAAGTAGTGCTTGAATTTGTGATCCTCTTGCCTCAGCCTCTCAGGGTTCTGGAATTACAGATCTGCCCCACTTTGCCTGTCTCAAAGATGATTTTTTTTTCAGTCTTGAAGAGGGTATGTATTTTAGAGGTTACAATGGGAGGGTATCAATTAAAAGCCTAAAAATTTAAAACTTAGGCAAATTAAAAAGAACAATAACTATTTTGATTCCGGCTCTTATAACAATAATTCACAAGAAACCAGAGGTCCAGCTGGAATTCCACCTTGCAGACATGCATGATAGGCCCTAAGTGGAGTTCACTGTGGGATTCAGACACGGCCTAGCATGTGCAGAGGACTTTTGAGGTGGGATTTTCTTTTTATTTTACTTGTGCACATTGAATACACAAAGTAATGGGTTTCACTGTGGCACAGTCATCCACACATATGACACACCTTGATCATATCCACCCCATTGCTCTTTCTACTTTCCCTCCCTGATTCTTACAATCCCTTTTTTTCTCCAAGGTCTCCTTCTAATTTCATGGGGTTTGTTTGTTTGTTTACAGATTTCACATTTGAGAGAAAACACACGTACTTGTCTTTCTGAGTTTGCCTTATTTTGCTTAATATGACAATCTCCATTTCCATCTATTTTCACACGGATGACAAGATTTTGTCCTTCTTTAATGGACAAACAATATCACAATGTGTGTATATACAGCATTTTCTTTATCCACTCATTCACTGATAGGCATCTTGCTTGATGCCATAACTTAGCTACAGAGAATTATGCCACTATAAACATGAGAATTTAGAAATTGAGACAGAATTTTCTAGAAATCTATATGGTGAAGGATTGAGGAGCCTCTAAGTATAATCGCTCATTGAGCGAGAATATAGACCCCAAGTTTGGTCAGTTCATGCGTCTCTGTGTTGATGGTGAGGCTGACAAGTTCAGCACAGTGCCCTCAGGTGTGCCTGGTATCTCTGCACAGGGGACAGGGATCCAAAGTAAGACTAGAAGAATCTGTTTCATAAAATGATGTGTAGTCTTTGTGAGACATAGAAAACACTAGACAACCAGATCGTAGCATTAAAGTGGGTCAAAATGATACCTCCTGTCTGCTGAAAAACCCAGTCATGGGGGCATAGGACCAGACCCAGTGACTCCAGGATTGCAGAGCCATCTCAGTACAGGTGTAGAGCAGCAGTCCATGATAGCTGTTCATGGGTAACATGGGGTTGGGAGAGGAGAGAGAGAGAGAAGTGTGGTTGTCATGGAAACAGTGGTAGTAGGACCTGGCACAGGCACCTTCACAGACTCTGTTGGCACCAGAAGATATGTATTAATTTCCCAAGATGAGGGTAATTACTATGTGTCACAAATATACAAACATGCCTACATACATTCATAAATTGTCACTCAAAAAATAAAATCAATCGTTTGAAAACAAGAAGCCTCGAGAGCAGATAGCATCCTAAGGAGCCAGAGCTGGAGCAAGGAAAGAAAGTGAGAAAAACAGCAGTTTCCTTAAGGCAGATGAGGGCCTCAAGCTCCTGAGCCAAGCTCCTGAGACACCCTTGGTAAGTCCTGGGGAGCAGGTGGAAGAGATTTTAATGCTATGGAAGAGGAGGATGTGAGATTTCTCTCACTGAGGATACAAAAAAGCAGGAGAATAAATAGTAACTAGCTTCTTATCCACACCAGCCTTTCTTCAAGAAACAAAATAGGGGGAAGAAAACCAGAGTATTGCAGTTTAAGATGGAGGATTTACAACCAGCACTCTGGCCTCATCAGAATACAGGTCAGCTCTGTTTTCTGTTGCCTCTGCAACAAATTATCACAAACACCATGACTTAGAACAACACAAATTGGAAGTCAGAAGTCCTAACATCAGAGTAATGAAGGGGTTTCATTCCTTCTGGAGACTCTGAACAGGAAGCCGTTTCCTCTCCTCCTCCAGCTTTGTGCACCCAGCTCTGCTTCCGGGCCCATGACCAGCAGAGAAGCATCTTCCTCCTCTCTGGCCCCTTACATCTTCTTTATCTTCACTCTCATCATTTTAACTTTCTCTTTTTAAGGAGCTTTGTGATTCCAACAGACCCACCAAGATAATCCAGAATAATCTTTTCATCCCCAAATCTTCAACCTTCATCACTCCCATGAAGTCCCTTATACCATGTCAGGTAGCAGATTCACAGGTTTTTGGGATTGGGAGGATATAGGAATCCTTTAGCAGCTAGCAGGAGGCATTATTCAGCTTACTACAAGCCCTTTGTAAATTCCCACTAAATTACCTCTATGCTCAGCCATCCCAGCCAAAAGAGCTTCTAAATATGGTTGCATAGTTGTTCTTCGTGCATTTCCAAAAGTGCTAGGCTTCAGAGTCTAATTAAATCCACGACCAGCCTCTCTGCTGCTTCTAGGACTCCCTTACACCATAGGGCATTTTGGAGTTGATGGGAGCTTTTCTGTATTCTCCCATGCTTGACCTTTGCTAGAAATAAGTCACACAAGGGAAGAAAAAAGACACTGTTCTGTTTTACAGATGAGACCCAGCGGCTGAATGAGCTAAATACTTAAGAAGCAGTGGAGTGGAGCCCAGATCTCACTCTCTCTGACTCCGAGTCAATGTACATTCAGATACCTTTTCTCTGCTGATACCTGGATTTTGGAATTCTGGCTCCCAGAACCATGAGACAATGAATTTTTGTTGTTTTAAGCCCCTCATTTCTGGTAATTCATTACAGCAGGCCTAGGAAAATATTAGAAACAGTCAAACCGGTTGTGGTGGCATATATCTATAACCCCTACACTCTGGGAGGCCAAACCAAGAGTTTAAATCCTGCCTTACTTAGTGACATAGCAAAACTCTGTCTCAAAATACAAAATAAAAAAGGGCAGAAACTATAGCTCAGTGTGAAGGCCCTAAATTCAATCTTCAGTACCAAAACAAAACAACACATTTGCTTAGATCTCTCCTGGTGCTATACTTTCACTTTCAGTGGCTCTGTTATTAAGTTTTATTTATAAATAAACCTTGGCCCTCAGACTGTAGTTTGCCAAATGATGTTTAGCTTGGTCCCTGAATTCTTTTTGGTGTCTCTTCAAAGTTTGTACCTGAAGCAAGTGTCTCAGTTCTTCACCCTGGTCCTAATCCTTTGTGCCTAAGATTTTTTTCCCCCTGAATCTATTAGCTTGCATTTCACTGGGGGTTTTTTTGGTTTTGTGGTTTTTTTTTTGTTTTGTTTTGTTTGGGGGGTGTTTTCTGTTTTTTTTCCAGGTTGAATTACTCTCCTTCCTGCCAGCTTCTCTCCCAGGGTCTTGACTGCTGAGTAATATAATATTTCTTGGCTTCCAACAATTATGCCAATAGATTGCATCTGCAAATTTTAATACCATGGCTGATATTTCCTGTGAATAATTGAGAAAGGTGCCAATTAAGGCTAATCCTAACCAAATGTCTATAGACCTTACCCAGATACTTCCCATGGGGGAAGAGAGTAGCGTTATTGTTGGGGTATCCTTTGTCATTTTCCTGCCACACTTAAGCACCCTAATATCCTAGGATGTACCATTTGGATATCACATTGAGAACATTTCAAAAGAGATGGCAGCTAACTAAAGAGCAGCTCCTCTTGTGCTGGTCACACTGGCTGCTCACTTACCAGTAATATATTTCTTCCAGTGTGTTTGGCCTTGAGTATTGGATTTGCACACATGTGTGTTTTTGTTTTCTTTATGCAGCATAACGGAACAGCCTGCTCACTGAGTCATACACCACTGCGTGATTGTGGATGTACCCTGCAGACTTGTGTCTGATGAGGGATGGAAGGAGCGCCAGACTATCGAGGCATTGGGAAATCTGGGTTCTGTTGCAAGCTGACTGCACAGGTCTGTGTGTGTCTGGAGCAAGTCACTTCTTCCCTTTCCTGTTGCTTTCATCTGTAAAATGGAGTAAAAACTTATAACCTTCTTTCTCATAGTGGTTACAAGTTAAGAGAATAATAAATGCTCAAGTGCTTTGTTGGCTGAAGTGCTTGCTACACCAAAGCTTACAGCTGTATATGCACAATGGGGTCCACTAAAGTTTTTTTGTGGTTCACAAAACAGTGGAAGTAAGGATTGGTGATAACTTATGATATATTCAAAGAATGAGTAATTGTTTTCATTCAAAAATAATTGACTTCTAGGCAGATGGATAGATTAAACAGACACAAAGAGTTCTATTTTGCAACTGGTATGTGTGCACATATATATGTCTATGCAACTTTGGGAAAATGTCAGGAAGGATAAGCACGAAAGCTAAATGTGAAATAAAACAGACATATCTGGAGAATTAGAAGAGGTAACTAGAAAGGAAAAGTTTACTTCTCACTTCATATCATTCTTAAGTGGTAGAATTAGGGGCTAGTATTATTTAGTGATTTTCAGTGGGTTTTTTTGTTTTTGGTTTTTTGGGGGTTTTTTTGGCACTGGGGATTGAACTCACAATCTCGCACCTGCCAGACAGGCGCTTAAGCCACTGAGCCAAACTCCAGGCCCTAGTTTTTTTGAGACAGGGTCATGCTATGTAGTTCAGGCCGGCCTTGCGCTCATGCTGTAGCCCAAGCCAATCTCAAATTCACAATGCTCCTCCTACGTCAGCCTCCCCAGTGCTGGGATTAAAGGCACGTGACATCACACTTGGCTAACATTTTTTAAATTAAGAAAAATAAGTGTTACATAAATGCCAAATCTTCAACTCCCCAAATGTGTCAGATGATTTTCCATACATTTGCTTAAGGAATACATTTTTAATCACTCACCCCACTGTCTTGATTACTTTTCTCTCATTGCTGGGACAAAATACCTGATATCCAAAATTAGGGAAGAAAAGGTTAGTTTAGCTTACAGGTTTTGGAGGTTTCAGTCCACAATCAGCTGGCTGCGAGGTAGGGTGGCATGGCACTGGGGCAACACTTCAAGGCAGCAACCAGGGCAAAAGCAGCCAGAGTAAAAGGGGAAAGCAAGCCTCTTCTCCTCCCTTATGGTGTATGCAGGCCACCCCCCTACCCCTCAGGGCAGATGGAGCACTCACAAAATCTCCTTGCCCTCCTTGGCACAGGATGAGGATATTTACAAAGTAAGAACCCTGGCTTGCTGCTGAGTCTCTCAGTTCAACTTCTAAATTTCTCAAGTTGACACAATGTATCAACCATAACACCCACACATATATACCTTTCAACAGATCAAGAACAACTCCCACAGTGATAAAGGGACTTGCTCAAGGTTACATTACCAGTAAGTCAGAACAATAGCCCATCTCACACTCTATGGCCATGTACTCTTTCCAAGTTCACATTACCTCTGTTGCCATAAAAACTGTCCAATTTGCATCTGCTCATTCATCCATTCCACAAATACTGAGTTCTTACTCTGCTTAGCACCATACTTGGTTCCAGAAAGAGCTTCAAGGTTGAGCAGAGCAACATTTCTGCATTTGAACAATTAAAAGTCTCTAATGCTGTTAATAAGAAGCAGAAGAAAAAATTATGCTTCATGGACAAAGAGAGAGAGGGTAAACATTTGGGAACTGTCCAGTTGCACTGGCTACTCATGAGATGAGTCAGAAGATGGCTCTGATCACCTCCTTCTCACAGTGTCCTTTGGGTCGCAACACAGTGAAAGACTCTGGGTATTTTGGTCCATACTCAGTTTCACTGCTTTTGTCCACCATGGATGTATCAGTGGAAAAGACAAAGACTAACGTATTTGCAGAAATTTTAAGGGAAAGAAGGCCTCTGGTCGTGTTAGGAAACACATAAGAAGTAAAAGCTAAACCAATGGCTGCTAGAAGTGTAAACTACTCTCTGGAGGATCCTGTAAAATATATATAAAAAACAAATCTCTTGATTAAAAATAATGAAACACAGACTCATCATGGACCTGTGTGTAGTTATTTTTAAGACCGGAAATACTGAAAATCATCCACATATCATTGTCTCCTTGCATAGCTGGGAACACAGGTTGGGTTCTATTGGATCATCAACAAAATACCTAGAGAAATATGCATCTTCATCTCAAAAACTCACTGAACTAGGTGCCAGCTTCTGTCTTAGCAAGAAAGAAGTGGGAAATACACCTGCAAAGAAAACTAAAACTAGGGTTAGGGTTAGGGTTAGGGTTAGGGTTAGGGTTAGGGTTAGGGTTAGGGTTAGGGTTAGGGTTAGGGTTGAATTTTTATTCAAATTATATTATCTGTTCCATACTTGTAACACAGTGTGTATGTGTGTGTCTGTGTGTGTGGCCAAGGAATTCGTACACATAGTCACTGTTAATTGGAACCCCTGGGAGTGACATCAAGAAGTGGCTCACACCTGTTGTCCAAGTTACTTAGAAGGCTGAGGCAGAAGGATCAAAAGTAAGAAATCAGTTTGGGCAACTCAGCAAGACTATGTCTCAAAATAATAAGAAGAAGAATAAAAGAAAAAGAAAAGAGTTGGGGATGTAGCTCAGTGGCAGAGCACCGCTAGGTTTGACCTCTGGTATGGCAAATAAATAGATACAAAAAAACAATTAGGAAATGAAACATGAGCCAGGGCATGTGGAATTGGGTAAGTGGAAAGAAGGAGAAGAGCTACTTATGGAAGCAGTGAAACCTGAGCAGACAGGTGAGTGAGCGCACCTGGGTGGGAAAGGTTCCCCAAGCTGTGGAGCTCCCAGGAACCTTGGTAACAATTTGCTTGTTTTACACCCTTATTTCACAACTGAGCCACCTGAGAGCCAGACAGTGGACTGACTTGCACTGACCACACAGCACTTCTCACCTGGTGGTGCTAAAAGAAGTTCCTAGTCCACTTTACAGTGTTTAATGAATGCTCTGTGAATATGTTGTCCCCAGAAAGACACAGGAGTTCAGAAATGGGAAGTTGAAGATGCACATGAGAAAAGCTGATTTAAGAAGAAAACACACATAGTGAACTAAGGGAATTGAAGTTGGAAAGAGCCATTGGAATTTGGTTCTGAGCAGCCATGGATACCAGTCCAAGGGGTGGGACCTTGTTTCCCATGTAGATCACAGAGAACTATTCCATATGTTTGAGAAGAGCTCAAATAGCAAACCTGAAATCATTTTGTCCTCAGGAACAGAACTATATCTGAAAATAATTTAACTTGGTTCAAGGAAAAATCTTTCTGCGTTAAAAAATTAATCTCTGAATCCAAAGAAAAGATTACCTTAACTTTTCACATCTTCTCTCTGAAAGGAATAAATATTCTTTGATAATATCTTCTCTTCTGAAAAGCATGTAAGCTTTATTTCTTTCTCTGATACAAAAGTAATCATGGACACTTATAATATGGCAGCAAAATGAAGAACCAAAAAATGCTCCCATAAACTCATCTAAAACCAAACATAGTTAACATTTTAGCATATTTTCATTCAATTGTTTTCCACGCATTTTTACATAATTGATTTCATAGCTCTATATAACTTTGTGAGTCCTACTTTTGTTTCATGTAATACCACAAGCACATTTTTTAATTATGTATTCATTCATTTTAAAGATTGTAACTGATATGCTTAACCAAACCCTAAAAATGGGCTATTTAGATTATTTCTTTTTATACATTATACCATAATAAATATATTTGTGTATAAATTTTGTCCCTTTCACAGCGTTTCCTCAGACGAGGTTCACAGAAACAAAATTCCAAGATCAAATAAGACAAATATTTTTAAAAGTCACTCATACATCTTGTCTAATTGATTTTTTAAATTATTTACTAAGTAAAAAATATGTATGCAATTCTGGGGTTGTAGTTTCTCCCATTTTAATAGCTTTGCATTAATTATTACATATTTCATATTTGGAGGAAAGTATCCATGAAATTAGTTTGCAGAGATGGAAAAATATCTAGATTAAATGTGCCTACTCACTTCTTGACCAGTTTTTCATTGTTGTTTTCTCATATCTTCTGATCAGCACTACATTCCCTTCCATTTTTTGGAAATCGACCCTCTGTGTTCTGCAGCCTCTCAGATTCTCAGATATTATCAGTGCTGTGATTTTTAGGGGGATTCCACTTTGCATTTCCTAGCACAGGCCTGAGTCTGCATGCTGAGGCTTCCGCTGTCTTGCCCAGGGAGTTGGAAAGTACAGCTTTGCAACAGGAAGATTAATGGTGCTTTCCTCGTCTTCAGGGCTTATGTGTTTCTCATTATCTTCCTTTGGATGAGATCACTGCCTTTTGTTCTGAAGCCACAGGAGGCTGGTCTTCACTCCTCCCAGAGTGGCTCTTATTTCTCTTGGGCTAATACTAAGGACAAAGCCAAATCACCAGCCTCTTATGTAGTCAAAGTCATTCCTCTCTATTCCACCAGGCATAGCTCTGCTACAAGCTCCATCACTGCCCACTTGCTCTTTTGCTGGATTTCCTAACAAGAATTCCCACTCCAGCTTCTTTCCCTTCCAATCCCTCTTACACACTGCATCAAGATCAAGTTTCCCTGGAGCAAAATTCGTATCAGTTTACAAATCTGCTCAACTCTTGCTCTGACATCCGCAGCAGTTCTTTGTTACCCATACAGGAACAAGGTCTAATATTTTGCAGCAAATCAAGAAATGTTTATTGTGTACTTTTCAATGAGTAACCCACAGCAGGAAGCACTACGGGTTCTGTACAAAAGGGTCTATGTCTACTTTTATAGCTGAAAGCGACACGTGGAAAGTTAAATAACGAGGCTCCAGATCCCATCCCTTTCTACACTCCAGACCTGCCAGAACTCACACTCAGCAGTTTCAAAGGTGACTCACTTTTTTCTCCTCAAATCTATGTTTTCCACTATCTGGGCTCTCAAAACAAGACACATACAAGCTGGAGATGTGGAGAGATTTGGGGAGCAAAAGATTTTGGCTAGCAGAACCCATCAAAATCCAAGTATTACGTTATTTGCTTTCTTAGCTGTACTTAGGGGAATAAAGACCTATAGAAATTCGTAAGACATGTCCTCACTGTTGTGAGCATATAATCTAGTGTGAGAGACACAGAGCTTGCCAGAGTGGTCCCCTGTCCAATGTCAACTCAGTCACCCAAACCAGGCTTCACAAGCCTATGTCTCCAGATTTCCCTACTCAGTCATTCATTGTAGGAAAAGCACACTAGGTCATCTCCACATGCTTCTTCGGTATTCTTGCTCTCATCTTCTACAAAATCCCAATCAATTCAGATATTAGAACAACCTTAAGAATATCTGTGGAGTACCTAACATTTATAGAACATTCTTCTAAACATTGTCTGATTTAGTCCTCACAACAAATCCACAAGGTATGTCTTTGTTACCTTCATTTCACATGGGAGAAAGCCACACTGGAGGGAAGTGAAGTCACACAATCAGGTCCTTTCAGTGCCACAGGAATGTGTTTAATTTCTAAACTATATACACATTAGGGGTGAAAATACATGAGTGATGCTGTCTTCTGTCAGTGACTTTACAATCTGGGAAGACAGGTGGCCACATAAATTAGTGATTTTCACATAATGTGATCTGAAAACAGAGTAAGTGTGCAAAGATTGGTGCAATAGAGAAAAAGAAATATTCAGCCCAGTGTGCAGATCTGGGGAAGACAGGTGTGGAGGCAAAAATCGTGTCAAATGAACTGCAATTTGAATGAGGGTTTAGTTAGACCATAGATGGAGAATTACAACCTAAACTCAGAGAGGACTGATTCTCCAGTTCGTGTTTTCCCCACTCTCCTCTTAGATGGTAAGTTTCAATGGATAGCCATTTGAATGAATGATACTTCTTTCAATTCAGAGACTGACTGAAATGTCAACTCAAGCAATAACTTTATCTTTGAAATCCCCATATTCAGACCAGCTGAGCTAACGTACCTTCCGGAATTTCATGAGGATCCCTCAGCAACAGGACAGGCAGTTCTCAACATAAGTGGCCCCAATTCACTCCTACAGTCTCTAAGAATTGGTTGGAGGTTAGACAGAATCTAGAAATGAGGAAAAAAGAAGACTCCCCACATATATCTTCTCAAAATACTCTGCTAATGTCCCGAGCTAAGCAGCAAAGAGGGAAATGGAATTAAAACGAAAGCTCCTAAACTACAGCAAAGAAACGCACTTTGAACCTCTCTGGCTCCAGATTACTCTGAATGAGGAAGAAAGATCCCAATTCTCCTACACCCACTTCCTCTAAAATGTTGTTGTGGAAGAAAAACCAGGTTCTCCAAGACTTGGAGATCTGAGCAGAGTGCCCACATCCTCAAGTAATTTCACGAGGCCTGCCTCTCTCCTCCCACGACCTCCGGCTCTAATCCATCCTGCTTGTGGAGCAGATGCCTCCATGCCAGTCCCTGGTCTGCATTTCTTGCTCCTTGGCCCAAATCTCAACTTCATCTGTGTTGCTTGGCACGCACATGGAACTATCCTTGGTGTGTGTGTGTGTGTGTGTGTGTGTGCACGCATGCGCACTCACGCCATAATTTCACAATTCAAAAACACTAAATAAGAGACAGGTGATAAAATTCTCCAGGAAAATTGAAAGAAGGACACCCACACCATTTGAACCTGGCTGCACAGAGAACAGCTCAAGATGCAGGCTAGGATCAAACACTACTTTTTCAGGTGTAAAACACAAACAACTATACAAGGATTGATTCTACTTCCTTTTGGACACAAACATTTTTCTACTCAAAATTTCCTCTTGGTGCTTTCAAATTCTTGGGGAAAGTCAAACTTACTTTGAACCACTAAGGAAATAAATTTGTAGGTGAAGGAATAAGCTTAATGAAATCAAATCATTTCTGCAAGGAAAGAGGTATTAAATGGACTTTGGAAAGCCACACATTCGGGATCTACTATCTGGATTAGTTTGGACTTAAGATTCTTTGTTGTCCACTTGGGAATTTTGGTTTATGATTTAACTTCTCTGAGAATACAGATGAATTAAAATAAGCTTGCAAATTTTGTCACTAGGCAAAAGATCACAACTATTTCTTTTCCTTTAATGAAACATTTATGGTTCATTTTATAAACCAGGGTCATTTTATAAACCAGGGTCATATTTTATAATGATCCAAATGATAAATATTTTAGGATTTTTGGGTCACATATCTCTGGCATAATTATTCAACTCATCCAATAAGAGCACACAAGATGCCATACATAATATGTAAAGAAATTAAAGAATTAGAGCTATGCTCTAATAAAACTTTATTTACAAAAACAGGTTGTGGGCTAGGTTTATTCCATGGACCATAAATTGCCAGTCTCTGTAATAAACTGTTCTCTCTGGATAGAATAGTCACAGTGAGGAGAAAATAACGTCTTGAAATTGAGAAAGGAAAAAGGGGGCCTAATTATTCTATCATTATCTAAGTAACCCTAAACAGTGCTAGAATCTGTGCTTAGCATTTAGACCACATGAGATTTGTGTGGATTATATCTGGACGCCAATAGATCTCAAATGCCATTTTTCAAATTCTCTTTTCATCTAATGCCTAAAATGATGCACTTTTTTTATTTTAAAAAGCAAAACAGAAAAAAGGATAGAAATGATACAGAATTTCAAAAAAGAGTAGGAAATTAACTCTAGTTAATATGTTGCATATTGTTATCATAGAAGTAGCTGTTCAAGTTACAAGATCTACGTGTAAAAAAATGATCAAACAATCAAACAATGACAGCACAAACTGTTCTTCATGATGAACTAACAGAGATTAGTAGCATAGTTATCTTGTATACATATGCATACATACATTTACATATGTATACCTACATACATATAATTTTTTCCTTTCTTCCTTGTCTCCTTTCCCCATCCCAGTTGTTCTTTCCTTTTAATGATGCACTTTTAACAAACTCTCGATGTTGTCAATAAAAGAGAGATGTCAAATAGCAAAAATCTACTTAAAACCATGCACTATAAAAACCAATACTGAGCTATGTGTGGTAGCACACACCTATAATCCTGTAATCCCAGTATTGAGAAAGTCTGAGGCAAGAAGAGCTAAAGTTCAAACCTGGTCTGGGAAACTTAGTGAGATCCTGTCTTTAAAAAAAAAAAAAAAAAAAATATATATATATATATATATATATATATATATGTGTGTGTGTGTGTGTGTGTGTGTGTGTGTGTTGCAAAATATCCAACAGAGACTCAGGCCTTATTATAATCTTTTGAGAAGAGGAACTCCTGCATGAAAGAATTAATCAATACAAGAAACAATAATTTCTCTTATAAGACAATGAGACACCTGTGAGAAACTCTACAAAATGCTGTGTGTCAAGGAAAGAGACCCTAAATCCCTCTCATCCACCTAAAGTAAGGAACTAGGATCTCTGTGGCCCAGGAAGCTGGAGTAGATTGAGTAGATTCGAGCTCAGGAGGCATTTCTACCAACACCGCCAGCCAGGAACATTAACAATGCTATTATCACAGTCCACAATTTGGAGTTAAAATATTTAATATAAAATGAAAAAATATAAAACCAAGAGAATCAAAACAATGAAAATAGGATTTTTACTAACAGTCCAAGATCTGCTCTGAGAGCAACAGAGTTTGTGGTTAACCCTTAACTCTACTCTTTAGAAGCTCTGTAAAGATCAGAGCAAAATAGAAGATTGAGAACATAGAAAGTACTGGCTCAAAATGTCTCATGCACTTACAGTTTTTAGACCCCCCAATACTTTCTCCCATGGATTATTGTGATGGAACCTTAAATCTGATTCAGAACTGTATTCAAACTCAGCAGGAGAGACCTCAGGAATGAGCAGGTCCCAAAGTGAAGGCAGCCTTCCCTCCTGGAGCATGCACAGTGCAGACGCTGGATCCCTAAGACAGTGTCCAGATGGCTTCCTCCAGCCGGCAGCCAGGGCTTCCCTGAGTTTGGCAGCTGCTCTCCTTTCCAGCTTTATCTTTCACCACTCCTCCACAGCTCTGCGCTCCAAGGAGACTGCTGTGCCCTCCCTTCCTCTACCCCACAAGCCCAGCACAGGTCTCTGTGAATACTTGTTATCTATCAGCTCCATCATAGTAACTGACCCACATCTTTCCTTATACATACTGAATTCCTTCCCAGCTCTGAGGTTTGACCCAGGATCTACACCATCCATATTATGAGCATTTTTTCTTTGATCAATCCAGCAACAAGCATCTTCTGCTTTCTCCAACCATTCCTCACCCTCTTGACTCACGCTCACCTCTCTTGAGTGTAGTTCTCTTTCTTGGTATCCTCCTCTCCTTTCAGCCCATGAGAAACATGGGCTGGGATTATCTCTTACTTATATATTTGTGTGTGTGTACCTCCAGATCACTTCTACAATTCCTTACACATCACATATGCTCAATAAACTCTGCTCTTATTTTATTTTTCTTTATTTTTGGTAGCACTGCTGTGGATTGAACCCAGGGCAGTTGCACTGAGCTGCATCCCTGCCACTATTTATTTATTTATTTATTTTTTAAGCCAGGATTTTACTAAGACACTAGGTTGCCCAGGCTGTGCAGAAGCTTGCAATCCTACTGACTCAGCCTTCTAGAGTGCTGGGATTTCAGGTATGTACCACTACCCCTGGTAGTAGTGTTCTTACTTTAGTAAGTAAAAATTAGGCAGAATTCTTTACGCTGATGACCAAAGAAGACCTATATTGTTCACTAGCCAACCATTTCTTCATTTATATTGTTGAAGGTTATACTTTTCAGAGCATTTCTAGAACCCTGCCTATCTAGAAATGTCTAAGTCATCTTTGCACACTATACCTTCACTCTCCTATTAAAGGTTTCATTCCTTGGTCACTACTAATTTCCCCTCTCTGATGGCATGCCCACAATAGCTGTGCAATTTCTGATTAGTTGGGCTCTTATCCTGATCTTACCTTTCCTAAAATAATCTTGGTACAGGGCCAGGGATTTAGCCCAGTGACGTAAGCGTCTGCCTGGCAGGCACAAGGTTGTGAGTTTGATCCCCAGTATCAAAAAAATAAAATAAAATAAAATAAAATAATCTTGGTACATCCAAATTCCAGAATCTCAGATGTTGAGTTTTGCAGCAACACAATAGCAGTGTTTCATTTATCTCAGTCATTCTGCAACAAGCAGGTGATTCCCAGATTTGTTTCTGTAGGTGCCCCAAATTCAATCCACTCCCACTGCAATCCCATCTCCAATATCCAGGTCTCTTATCTTCATGCCCTGAGAAGCACAGGCTCTGGAAACTTAAAGCCAGAACCTCTGATTTGAGATGCATGGGAAAGTAACCATCCATAGGCTACTGCTAGGGGAAAAAAACAGATTCTCACTCTTGAAATAAAATCAATATACTTTGGGAATACAAGTATATTGTAAGATGAAATTCGTATTAGTAGGATCATTCTTTTGGGCTGCCCTGTAGCAAGTTAGGGAGAAGTATTTTGGGACAGAGAGGGAAATAAAGAGAATGTGAGTGACAAATAGAAAGAGGAAGAGAATGGGGTGGATAGAAAAAGAGACAGGGAGAAGCCAAAGAGAAAACAGAACAGGAACTAAACTAAAATCAAAATGAATCCAAGATCTCAAAATTAAAACAAAAACACTTGCTGGGCATGGTGGCATGCGCCTTTAATCCCAGTACTTGGGAGGCTGAGGTAGGAGTAGCATTGTGAGTTCGAGGCCGGCTTGGGCTACAACGCAAGCACAAGGCCAACCTGAGCTACATAGTGCGACCCTGCCTCAAAAATCTAGGGCCGGGAGTTTGGCTCAGTGGTTTAAGTGTCTGCCTGACAGGCACAAGGCTGTGAGTTTGATCCCCAGTGCTGGAAAAAAAAAAAAAAAAAAAAAAACACTTAACCTGCTGGAAGACAATGTAAGTAAAATTCTTGAAGACAAAGGCATAGGAAAAGACAGAACTCTGGTTGCAAAAGAAATAATACCAAACATCAACAAATGGGAGCACATCAAATTAAAAAGCTTCTTTTGCACAGCACAAGAAACAACTAACAATGAAGAGACAACTTAGAGAATGGGAGGAAAAGATTGCAAGCTTCTCCTCAGACAAAGGGCTAATTTCTAGAATATATAAAGAACTCAAAGAATATAAAGAATCCCCCCAATCTAAATATTCAATAAAAAGGGCATCTGACATGAATAGACACTTCTCAGATTAAGAAGTATAAATGGCTAATAAACACATGAAAACATATTCAATATTGTTGACCATTGGAGAAGTACAAATTAAAACAATATTGAGATTCCATTTTACTCCAGGAATAATGTCTATCATCAAGTAATTAACTAAGTACAAATGCTAGAGAGGCTGTAGAGAAAGAACCCATTTCATCATTGGTGGGAGTATAAATTGGAACAATCACTATGGAAATCAGTATGGAGATTCCTCAAAAAATCTGAAACTAGAAATTCCATTTGGCCTAGCTATTCCCCTTCTAGGTATCTCCCTGAAAGATTTAAAGACATCATATCACAGTGATATATACATACCCATGTTTATAACAGTACAATAGATAATAGCTAAATCTTGGAAACAGCCTATATCTCCATCAATAGATGAAAAAATAAAAGAAAAAGAAAGTGTGCTATTTATACACGTGGAATACGACTCTGCCATAAAGAAGGAAAAGCTTAAGTCATTTGTACGAAAACTGATGCACCTTGACACCATAATGTTAAATGAAGTAAATCAGACACACAAGCTTGAATACTGCATAGCTTCTCTTATATGAGAAATCCAGTATATAAAGTGCAAGATAAAAGACAGACAATAGGAAAAAGAGCAAGAGGGAAATGTTATTCTAATCCAAGATGGAGAATGTATTTTAAAGTGTACCTTGATGTAATAAAATTGTTTTATGTGGGGTTTTTTTATCTTTAGTCTGGCTGTTAATCTGTATTTATAATAATTAACTTGATAAAGACTCATAAATAAAGGAATCTGAAAAAAAAACCATAAGAAATCAACTAAAAAAAAAAAACAGAACAGGAAAAACACAGAGAGTCAGAGAATCAGAATCAGAAGGAGAAATGAGTGAAACAGGGAGGTGGAAGACGTGGGAAGAAAGGGGAAAAGAAAGAAGTGGGAGGAGACGGCAGGAGATGATGGACAGGTTGCCTGCAGCTGCATCTCAGAAACATGGGTCAGCAGTCTCCCCCGTCTCCCTGGGAGGCTATGACACCCAAAGGTGAAACTCTCCCTGCTGACTTGTTAGTAATGCCCAGTGCCATGAAATCAATGCCAGAACTCCCTACTCCCTAGCAAACAGCTGACCAGAATTCAGGGAGTCGAACCTCAAAGGCTGTATGTACCTTACTCTCAGTATGCCCCGAAGATACAAGCTTTTCCAAAAGCAGGTGAGCACCCATATAGACAGTACCTGGGGTCTCTGCTTACCTGTTAATAGCTCTCCCTTTCCTCCCTACACTTTTCAGTGTGGGTGCTGAACTATTTGATCATCCTGATAATTAGAAAACAAGAAACTGAGAACTGTTAAAAGTTCTAAACAGATTAAAATAGTCCCATCATTCCCTAAAACAGAATGAACCTGGGTTGGTGACCAGAAGGACTCTTGCCCAGGGGATTCTAGGTACTTGAGGTAGCTCCAGGCGTCCTACTACGAGACTGGGGTGGGAAGGGGAACACATCAGGCTTCACAGGTCGGGGCTATGCACAGCGCATGCCATGGGCATTGAGATGACGCTGGGAATAGTTATTTAAAATATGGTGCCAGGGGAAGAAAAGACCACGATCGCAGTTTCTGAAAGGTAAAGCAAGATGATTCATAGATAAATAAAAGTTTGAGAAACCTAATGTAGCACAGAAACCCTGTAATAACTTCTGATTAGTGGTTAAGCACAGCTCTGACTTACTCATTCTGAAACGTATATCGTGAAAGCTCTTGTGAAGACTTCTTAGTTCTCCAGTACCAAGAGTTTATTACAGGAAGGAAAGGAGGGAGAGAGGGAGGGAGAGAAAGAAGGAGAGAGGGCAGGAGGAAGGAAGGAACAAAGGAACAAAGGAAGGGAGGGGAAAAGAAGTGAAGGAAGGAGAAAAGAAATAATGAAAAAGTAAATTTCAAGGCAATTTGTTCTCTCCTTTAAAGCAATGAACTAAACTGTGAATTATCACCACAAGGAGGTTAGGGAGTAATGACAATTTCTCTAGATAATTAACACAGAGCAGTATCTAATCCAAGAAGACTTGTGACAATGAAAACAAAAATTCTTCTGGAGAATATGAAGAAACACTACTTTACCCCCTACCCTTATCCAATAACTACCCGTCATTCACAACACTTCCCACGTCCATATTACTTAGTCAGTCACTCATGCAATGAGTATTTCAGAAGCTGCGAGCTATTAGAAGGTCTAAGCCAAGTCAGTGGTTCCCCATTAAGCATCTTCCATGTGCTAGTTCCTGCAGGCATGAAGGAAATTAAGTTTCTGCTTTCAATGAGCTCCAAATTAGGATGGTCTCAGAGGCACAAAACTGCTGTAGTACTACATTCACTAATGGGACTTAGCTTCCCAAAGCATAAATCAAGTTCCTTTTGGACCAAAATTCACCTATGACAGACCACCTTGATAAGTGGGAATGCTTCCTGATTTCCTAATAAAGGCTCTGTAGCATAGCATTCATCTCACTTTGCCCACATCAGCTTAGGGGTACACTAATCTTCAGGGCTCAAGGTTCTTGTGCATATAATCCTTCAAATTTTATCATAGAATCCTATCCTATTATCCTGGCCTTGGTAGTTTTATTCAGTATTGTCTTTCTGTAAGTCACTCCAAGTTATTACTGGAAGAACACACCTTAGAAAACAATTTTAATGAGATCGTCATATTAGAGAACACACATTCATCCAGGAGTCCCAGAGATTCCAGTGGGCCCAATAGAGATTGAGAAGTCGCAGCATGAGGCTAGATGCCCTGGGTCACTCAGAGCTGTGACCCAGGACACCCAAGACTGGCTTCTAAGCCAGGGCTGGTCACACCTGAATCCGCAGAAGTAAAAAGAGTTAAGAGGCATCGACCATCAGGTTTTCTATATGATCAAACACGTTGTCTCCTCCTTTGATGTTGGCTCTAGGCACGGAGCCCAACTGCTCAACGATCCCCCTGACACATGGCAGGACGAACAAAAGCTTCAAAGGGAGCCACACCTCTCTGCTACCGACTTCAACTCCCGCGAGACAGCGCAGCGACCGGCCCTACTTACATCAATGGGTGCAGAACATTCTCCGTGCAGCAAGAATCAAACAGCAGCTGACTTCTGCTTCTCTTCAATTATTTCAGCTTCTTTAAAATAATTCAAGCCACAGCTTCGGAACGTCGTAGAGCACTGAATCCCAGGCCGCTGGAAGATTTCCCTTTGTGGAGAAGGAAAAGAGAGAGAGCAACATTTTATTACAAAGTTTTGCTTCATTCACTCCTCCCTGGCATTCCTGTCCACAACTACACAACTTCCAGGAACACCAAGCCCTGAGGGACTGGACACATTCCAGGGAACCTCAGAAGAATTTTGTTTATATCTTCTGATAGTTACCCACTTACAAATTAAAGTTGAGATTTTTTTTCTGCAGTACTGAGGATTGAACCCAGAGGCTTCCATAGCTATATCTCCAGTTTATTTATCTTATTTATTTATTTATTTATTTATTTATTTTTACTTTGAGATAGAGTTTTGTGAGGTTGCTAAGTTGCCCAGACTATTTTTTTTAGATTGTGATCCTCCTGTCTCAGCCTCCCAAGTACCTGGGATTTTAGGCATGCACCATTGCACCTAGATGAAACTGAGAATTTTAAATTTATTATATGTTAATTCCTCAAAGGATAGCAATTATGTTAGTGTAAATAACAATTTTTATGAAAAATAACCTTTTTCAAAGAAAATTTAGAGAAAAGATTAGCTTTTTTTTTTTTCATTTTTGGACTTCTCTTAAATGTCTGGTTTCAAACACAGTTGAATTATTATATCTTCTTCTGGACTCAATTTGTTGTAATATCACACACCATTTAACCTTTGAAAACTCAAGGGAGATGAAGAGTTAAAGAAAAAGCAAAAACAACTTAGTATTATTATGAAAATAGTTTTGATTTTGTAAATTTTCCAAAAAGATCTTAAGAATTCCCAAGCATCCTAGACAACATCCCATATGATGAAAAGTGAGACTCTCACACCCACCTTTGACTATCATCCCCTGCTTCACAGACAATTGGTTTTCTAAAAATACTATATATAAATATATATATAATATTTATATGTTTGAGGCAGGAGAATTGAGCCACCCTGGGCAATTTAGCAACGAACTGAGACACCATCTCAAAAAAAAAAGAAAAAAAGGCCTGGAGATGTAGCTCAATGGGAAAGTCCTGGGTTCAATCTCCAGTACCAAAAAAAAAAAAAAAAATCAGGCATTAGTAGACCACATCTCACCTTGGTTTTCTGTTAGATGTGTTGGGGACAGTTCCATTTCAGCCTACTTATTACCTCATTCCTGTCCAGTGACCTCCATAGTCTCTGAATGGTATAATTACATGTACGTAGTGAGATGGGGTGCTGCTGCATGTGACCGAATGGCTCCAGTAAACTGCCAGTTTCGTAATGGGAATAAAACGGTCACACAAAGAGAGAATCGATGCCACATATCTTCAGATAACTTTCCTCTGGTTTCTAGTTTCCTACGAGACATGTGACTAAAGTCTTCCAGATTTGAGAAAACAGCCGGATTTTTACTTTACCTGACTCTTTCCCTGATTAGGAATTGTCTCACTCCTCCAGAAAAAGCGTGCACTGGTGTTATCTGAGCCCATGTGTGCAGGAAGTTTGCAAACATCAGCCTTGCTGGAAATGCGTCTCCCATCATCACATCCCTCAGCGTCGTGAGGGAGGAAGCAGGGCCCCAGCTTCCCTAAACACTGTTTCTG
Organism: Dasyprocta punctata; assembly: GCA_004363535.1. Classification (NCBI taxonomy): domain Eukaryota; kingdom Metazoa; phylum Chordata; class Mammalia; order Rodentia; family Dasyproctidae; genus Dasyprocta; species Dasyprocta punctata. The sequence goes on along the minus strand of RJWM01029044.1, from coordinate 2,314 downwards.
AAAGCTATTTGCCTACATTACTAAGGTGGAAAAAGATTAATCCTGATGGCTCAAAATTTCCCTGATGTAGAAGCTAAAGGAAACTCCACCTCATACAGCTAATTTGGTCCAATCATGTCGAAAGCTTCAAAGGCTAAACATTATACAGATCAACTGGGTTCACCGCCTCCCTCTGAGATTTACTAGGTGTGGTCTCTCTGGAGGATACTGACTTGTACAATAGAGATTAGGGTGCATATTTCTAAAGTTACTAAGAAGAGTAACTGTGATTATATATAAAACCATCCTACCATGTAGTAGATACTCAACACCTAGTAATTGTTATCTTCCCTTCCTTAATTGTTCTATGAACAGAAATGAGTTGTGGGGTTGCTCTTGTGTTCTGGACTATACTGGCTTTTCAGGGGACCCTGATGATCTAGTCTTTCAGAAAGTCTGTCGATAAAGGAGACCGGGGCAAATATAGATGGCTAAGAATTATTTTCCCAACCAAAAGGGTATTTCCTGAAGTGTTTGTCATCTGTCTGATTCATGATCGGAGACACAAGTCTACTTTCCATCTCCCCGTGCCAGGAAAATGGGCACCAACAGTGCCTGCATTTTTGTTTCAACTTTCCAGTGTGCCTCTGAAATTACATAGCCTGGTGGGGTTTGTGTTTGCAAGTCCATAGAACCTAGAGAAAATCTACTCAGGTGTGCTAGTCTCTTAGGGTAAGATGATTTACTAATTCTCTCTCTCTCTCTCTCTCTCTCTCTCTCTCTCTCTCCTTTTGCAGGTTCTGGTAAAATTACTAGATTTCCTGGGGTGGGCTTGAACTTGTGATCCTCTCAGAGTCCTGGGACTACAGGTGTGAGCCACCATATCCGGCTTACTAACCCAATATTGCCATTAAAATTAAAATCAAAAAATCTTCAGAAAATCATTCCTAAACTAGACACAAAGTAGCATGGCAGAATATCAAAACCAAGACTCAAGTAGTTTTGGATTATTATAGATTGTTTAGTTTATTTAAGGTTAATTGGTACTTTATTAGTAGGTTAGTAGTTATGGTTATTATATTATTTTGATTTATGGAGTGCTGTTTTAATAGCCTAATAATATAATATCAATTTATTCAAGAAAATTTCTGAACTCCCAGTATATGATAGGCACTGTAGGTGACATAAAGATGAATAAACTGTGTTCTTTGGTCTCAAAGAAGTTACAGTGTATATTACAATGTAAATAACTATATTCTATCATCCCTCGGTCCCCATGGAGGACTGGTCTAAGGACCCCCAAGGACACCCAAATCTACGGGTGCTCACTTCATTATATAAAATGCAATAATGCTTGTATATAATTTGTACACATCCTCGTGTGTACTTTAAATCTTCTAACATAAATCCTGTATAAATAGTTGCTACACTGTGTTATTTATGGAATAATGACAAGAAAAAAGGTAAGTGCTCAGTATCAATGCAACTGGTGCAGGCCTGGCCAAAGAGAACATGGATGAGGTACCAGGACCAGTGCTCGCACGAGCAGAGCTTGGCGAGAGACCGAGGACGTGGGAAGTGGCAGGCGGCTACACAGGCCTGCACACTTCACTTGACTGGATTCAGCATAATGTTTAGTGCATGGGAAGCTCAAGTTCTGCTTGATTTTTTGCAAGTTCTGAATATTTTCTATTTGGGGTTGGCTGAGTCTGTGGGTGTGTCTTTCAAATACAGTACACAGTACACACAGAAAACTGTGCATATCTGGGTTAGTGGAGAAAAGAATCAAGTGCCACCAGAAGGAAAAATCAAGCCAGCTAAATGTTCCTTAAGGACTTATTGAAGAAGCAAAGATGCTTCACTTGAGCTGACTCTTGAAACATCTGTAGGACTCACTCAGGTAGAAAGTGAAGATGAAAGACCAAGAAAGAGGACAACTCAAATAGCCCAGTTATGAGGTGCAGAAATCAATAAGCAGTTAGCTAGAGGACAGGAACACGAATGTAGTTAAGAAGAAAGCTGGAAGATGGTTGAGATGGGGCTGTGAATGGCAAGGGGTGACGTGGGTGAACAGGAAACTCTGGAAGAGGGGGACAGCAGGCTACCGGAAGCTCTGTGAGGCTGAGCTTGCATGGAGGAAGGTTTAAAGGGGCAGAGGACCAATTGAAGCACGAGCTAGGATAAGGACATCAGCAAGGGAATCATACAGAGGTTTAATAATAATGGGGAGAGGATTGAAGACTGACCCATGAAAAGCAGCAGAAGAGAAGTAAGGAGTCAAAAAAAAAAAATCTGTGTTGCTAGCCTGCATGTGATCAGAAGCACATCCTAATAT
>RJWM01029043.1:0-24903 GCA_004363535.1 Dasyprocta punctata | reverse complement strand
TCTAGGACAGGTAGTAAGTTGGTAGCTAGAAATTTTGGGTTGGAATTCATAAAGCTGGGGCTAATGACTAGAGATTCTTCAGCCTAGAAGTTTATATGGAAGCCACAAAAATGCATGAGGACACTCAGAAAAAGAATGGAAAATATGACTATCCCATACCCATGAAAGTCCTGCAAAATGGGACAGGGGAAGAAATTTAGAATGAGCATTCAGGGAGAATGATGTCCCAGAATAAACAGAAGAAATGAAATGATAAAGGGGCTTACAAGGGAAGTAGTTTTATAGACTTTGCTCCTATGGTTTAAATTACAAAATCAATAGTTACCACAGTGTGTCAATTTGTAAATTGTGCTTGATGCTATCATTATTGCTAACTGCACTACCGTAGCTAGGATGTCATATCTGTGGTAATCAATTGTTGTCACATGTGTAACAATATTGGGAAGCTCTGCAGTCACAATATCACTACAGTCCTACAGCAAAACACTGGGGACTGAGCAAAGAGAAACCAACACTCCACTCTCAATTAATTAGGAAGATAGGATCTCAGGATAGGCACAAACCAGGAATCTTCTACACAGAGAAGATATCCCTGAAGATCAGACTATTCCTAGCAAGGCCTTGATATAGTGATACTGCTACCTACCAACAAAAGTCACAAGGATCATCACAGAAAAGAAAATAAAAATTTGTTTTGAAATATAAAATCTCAAAATGATGAAGCAAAATGCAACCACAGACCTCCAGTCCACTTAGAACCAGTCCAGAAGACATAGATATAGAAGAAATTCAAAGTCACACACCTGAAATTTCTGAAATGATAGCAACTGAAATAAAAAAAAACTCTAGGAGGCTATAGAGGAAATCAGGTCAGAAATAATCTCTCAGGTAAAAAAAGAAATGACAACCATATTGAACGAATTGCTGTGCAAATCTAAAGAAGACATAAAAAACAGAGGAGCAGAGGGAAATGATGGAAATCTTGAATGAACAATACAGGAAAGAATTAGAATGGATGAAACAGATTCAAAGAGCTATCCAGGAAATCAAAAATTCCATTGAAAGCCAGCAAAACCACTTGAATGAAACTGAAGATAGACTTTCAGATCTTGAAGACAGGTTGGTAGCTAGCGATCATAAAAGAAAAGATCTCTTAAAAATAGCAAGGAACCAAGAGCTAATAGTTTAACAGCTGCAAGATGATAGAAAGAAAAACAATATAAGACTGAAAAGTGTCAAAGAAAAAGAAAGAGTCAACACAAATGACATTAAAAGACTATTTGCAGAAGTAACAGCAGAAAATTTCCCAAGCATAGGAAAAAAATCTGACACACAGATAAATGAGGCATGTAGAATTCCAATTAGTCATAACCAAAAAAACTGTACACCCAGACATATAGTAATCAAGATCCCAGAAATTCAGCACAAAAGCACAATATTAAAAGCTGTTAGAGAAAAGAAGCAGATCACCTATAAAGGAAAGCTCATCAGAATCACAGCAAACTTCTCAACACAAGCCATCAAGTCAATAAGAAGTTGGAGTGAAGTCCTAAAAGAAAACAACTTCCAACCCTGATTGATGTACCCTGAAAATTTTTCAAAATTAATAGAGAAATAAGATACTTCCATAACAAAGAACAAGAAATTCATGACCACCAAACCAATCCTACAATGATATTACAGGCAAAGATAGAAGACCTAAAAGATATTCTGGACAGAGATAAAAATGACCACAATTCCAAGACAACAACAGAAAGAAATTACCAGGCATAACAAACAATTAAGCAGAGGGGAAAGCAGGGAACTAACAGATAGAAAATACCATGACAAAAATAAGCCAATACATATCCGTTATAGCCATCAATATCAATGGCTTCAACTCACCAATCAAAAGAAACAGACTGGCAAAATGGATCAAGAAACAAGATCCAACAATATGCTACATACAAAAAAGCACATTTAACTCAGAAAGAAATTCACAGATCAAAAATCAAAGGATGGACAGCAATCTTCCATGCAACAGGAAACCAGAAAAAAAGCAGGGGTAGTTTTCTGTTTGCAGACAATGTATACTTCAAACCAAGAATGATCAAAAGAGATAAAGAAAGTCATTACATACTTGTTAAGGGAAAACTTCAGGAGAAAGGGATAACAATAAAAAATACACATGCACCAAATACAGGAGCACCCAACTATATAAAACAATTATTTGCAGACATGAAAAATCAAATAAGCAATAACACAATTGTAATGGGAGACCTCAATACACCATTGTCACAAACAGATTAACTAGACAAAAAATTAGCAAAGAACTATCAGAACTGAACCAAACCTGTGAATAAATGGACTCAGTAGATGTTTTCTGAGTATTCCACCCAACATCATCAGAATACACATTCTTCTTAGCTGCACATGGGACATTCTCTAAAATAGATCATATACTATCCCACAGAACATGCTTAAGAAAATGCAAAGGAATTGGAATTATCCCATGAATATTACTTGACCATAGTGCAATGAAATTGGAAATTAAGGGCAAAAGAAACTGCAAAAACTCCACAAGCACATGTAAATTAAATAACAACCTACTAAACAACCAGTGGGAAGCAGATGAAATAAAGAAAGAAATTAAACAATATCTATAACTAAACATGAATGTAGATACAACACACTGGAACTTATGGGACACAATGAAAGCAGTCTTAAGAGGGAAACTTATAGTGGTGAATTCTCACATCAGGAATAAACAACCTAATACTGCACCTCAAACTACAGAAAAAGAAAAGCAAGTCAAACCCAAAGCCCAAAGAAAAGAAGAAATTATAAAGATTAGAGCAAAAATTAATGCAATTGAGACTAAGAAAATAATACAAAGAATTAATGGATCGAAGAGGTGGTTCTTTGAAAGAATAAATAAAATTGATAAACCCCTAGCCAATCTTGTAAAAAAGAAAAAGAAAGAAAGAAAGAAAGAAAAAAAGAAAAAACTCAAATTCATGGAATAAGGAAGGAAAAGGGTGAAATCATTACAGATCCTGTGAAAATTCAGAAGATCATCAATATCTACTTTGAAAATCTTTACTCTGCTAGGATGGAAAACACAGAAGAAATGGACAGATTCCTAGAAACATATGAATTACCAAAATTGAATCAAGAAGATATAAAAAGCCAGGCATGGTGGTGCACGCCTTTAATCCCAGCACTCAGGAGGCTGAGGTAGGAGGATCGTTGTGAGTTCAAGGCCTGCTTGGGCTACAATGTGAGTGCAAGACTGGCCTGAGCTATATAGTGTGACCCAGCCTCGAAAAACTAGGGCTGGGAGTTTGGCTCATTGGCGTAAGCGCCTGTCTGGCAGGCATGAGGCTGTGAGTTTGATCCCCGGTGCCGCAAAAAAAAAAAAAAAAAACAGGTGTAAAAAATTTGAATAACCCAATATCAGTTAATGAAATTGAAAACATAATTAAAAACTTATGAACAAAGAAAATTTCAGGCCCTGATGCATTTAAGTTGAATTCTTCAAGAAATTTAGAGAAGATTTAATATCAATACTTCTCAACCTCTTTAATGAAATTGAAAGGTAAGTTCTCCCCAACTCATTACTGAAGGCAAGTATTACCATTATACCAAAATCAGAGAAAGACCCAACCAAAAAGGAGAGTTACAGACCAATCTTGCTATTGAACACAGATGCAAATATCCTTAATAAAATACTACCAAACAGAATGTAGTAAATCATCAAGATTGGACACAATAACCAAGTGGGATACATCTCAGGAATGCAGGAATGGTTCAATATATGCAAATCAATAAATGGAATGCACCATATCAGCAGAGGCAGAAACAAAAATCACACAATAATATCAATAGATGCAGAAAAAGCTTTTGATAAAGTTCAACACTCATTCGTGATAAAAACCCTACAGAAAATCGGAATAGATGGTGTTTACCTCAATCTGATAAAAGCCATCTATAACAAACTAACAGCCAACACCATACTAAATGGACAAAAACTGAAAGTTTTCACTGTAAAATCAGGAACAAGACAAGGATGTCCACTATCACCACTCCTATTCAATATAGTTCTGGAAGCATTAGCCAGAGCAATTAGACAAGAGAAACAAAAAGAATAAGGATAGGAAAGGAAGAAGTAAAATTATCATTATTCACAGATAACCTGATACTCGACTCAAAAAACCCCAAAAGCCTTCTAATTTAATAACCAAATTCAGTAGTATAGCTGGACACAGAGACAACACTAAAAATCAATAGCATTCCTGTACACAAACAACATACTCATTGAGAGAAATTAGGGAAACCACAGCCTTCATGATAACATCCAAAAAATGAAATACTTAGGAATCAATCTAACAAAGGAAGTAAAAGATTTATACATTGAAAATTACAGTACTCTGAAAAAGGAAATCAAATAGGATCTCAGAAAATGGAAAGGTATTCCTTGCTTGTGGATAGGAAGAACCAACACTGTGAAAATGGTCATACTCCCAAAACTGTTATACGGATTTAATGCAATTCCAATCAAAATACAATTAGCATACCTCACAGATCTAGAGAAAACATTCCTAAAATTCATCTGGAACCAGAGGAGAACTACAATAGAAAAGAGAATCTGGGGCAACAAAGGCAAGGCAAGAGGCATGAAATTATACTACAAAGCTACTGTGATAAAATCAACATAGTACTGGCCAAAAACAGAGCTGAGGATCAATGGAATAGAATAGAAGATGTGGACACAGCTACAAACACACTCAGTTACCTTATCTTTGACAAACAGGACAAACATGTACACTTGGAAGAAAGATAGCCCCTTTAATAAATGGTGCAGGAAAAACTGGCTTTCCACAAGCCAAAGACTAAAACTAGACCCATTCCTATCATCATGCACTAAACTAAAGTCAAAATGGATCAAAGATCTAAATACTGAAACAGAAACACTAAATCTACTGAAAGAAAAAGTAGGTAGAAATCTTGAAGACATATGGGTAGGAAGAATGTTCATGAACAACAGCCAAACTGCACGAAGAATACTTCAAAGAATCAACAACTGGGATCTCATCTTATTAAAAAGCTTTTGCAAGTCAAAAGAAATCACCAACAGAGTGAAAAGAAAGCCCACAAATTGTGAAAAAATTTTAGCCAACTGTCCTTCAGACAAAGGACTTCTATCTATAACATACAAAGAATTAAAAAAAAAATCAGGCCAACCCAAATTCAAAGACCCAATCCAAAAATGGGCATCTGAAATGAATATACCCTTCTCAGATTAAGAAATACAAATGGCAAGTAAATAAATAAAAAAATGTTCAGCATCATTGGTCATTCAAGAAATGCAAATTAAAACAACATATTCTGTGTTGGTTACTTTTCTCTCATTGTTGAGACAAAATGCTTGATGACCAAAATTAAGAAAGGAAGGGTTATTCACCTCAAAGTTTGTGAAGGTTTCAGTCCATACTCTGCTGGATCCAAGGCAAAGTGGCTTATGACAGAGAACAACAGTTCATGGTGGCAGAAAACAGCAAAAGCAACAAGCACAAAAAGGAAGGAGTGCAAGACAAGACTCTTTCTGTCCCTTATACTGTAGTTAGGCTACCCACCCTATGGATGAATGTAGCACTCACACCCATAATCCTAGCATCACAAACTCTAGAAGCCTGCCTCCATGACTGCATGAGGCTTTGGGGGAACATCTAGACACAAAGCACAACATTCCACCCTTGGTCCCCCAAAGACTTACATACATCCTTTTATGAAAAAGGCATTTCAGTGCATCTCTAAGAGTTATCAAAGTTCTAACTGTTTTAGCATTGCTGAAAAGTCCAAGTCCCAAGTGTCTTCTGAGATCTAAGGCAAACTCTTAGCTGTGAGCCCCTGTACAAGTGAAAAGTTAGACACTTCCAACATTCAATAGTACATGATAAACATTACCAGTTCAAAAGGTACCAACTGGAGGATACAAAGGATTGGAACCAATTCAAGTTGAAAATCCAGAAGGGCAAATATTAAAACCTATAGTTTTATGTGCAGCATCCAATACAACTTGTGGCAAGTTGTAAGCTCCAAAGGGTTTTCATGACTCTGTCCCTACAGTATTTCTGGTGGGTGTAGCTCCCATGGCGTCTCTCTTGGGCCCACTTTGCTCCCTCCTTGAAGGTTTCCTCAGATAATCCACATTTCTGGCTTCACCAAACTGCACTTTTGGCTTCACTTTCACAGCTCCACACACATTACCCTCTCAAGAGCGTACTTCCTGGACTGCCAGACCTTCTTCTGAAATCTGGGTGGAAGCCTTTATAACCTTAGAACTCTTGCATTCTTCATTCACCTAAAACCAGAGTCATGTGAATGATGCCAGGGTCTGTTGCCAGCTAGAGGAGGAGCCAGGCTTTCTTCTCTCATGGCTGTAGGGGTCAATTGCCTGGATCACTGGGACCTGATTCTCTATGCTGCCACCATTCTGGAACCTGGTGCAGCTGCTTCCATTTTGAAACCTGGTGTGGCCACAGCTGCCATTCTGGAATATTGTGCCCTGTAGTTTTCTCCTCAAAGAAAAGTCTTTCACTTGTGCAGTTTTGAGGCTGCAAAGGGTGGTGACTGGTGTTTCTTGTGATGCCCTCAGGCAGTCTTTTCTATTCTCCTGTTCCTTCCCAGCAATCAAGATCTCCTCAGCTCTATCTTTGTACTACACAACTTCACACCTGCCAGATAGGCACCTAAGCCATTGAGCTAAACTCCCAGCCCTAGTTTTTTGAGGCAGCGTCGCACTATGTAGCTCAGGCTGGCCTTGCGCTCACAGTATAGCCCAAACTGGCCTTGAACTCACAATGCTCCTCCTACCTCAGCCTCCCAAGTGCTGGGATTAAAGGCGCGGACCACCATGCCCAGCTTCAAACTCACAACATTTTAAATCATTCTGCTAGGTTCCTTGCTCTCAATTCTCAACATAAATCTGACTAAAAGCCCCCAACAGTAGCCATGCCACCACCTCAACATTTGACTGCCTTAAAATTTCTTCTGTCACATTAATTAGGCTGCCACCCTTAATCTCATTCTCAGGGAAAGTCTCTGGATACAAGCAAAATGGAGACAAACTTTTTGACAAGTCATAACATACATCATTGGAGTCCAGTAGCCAACGCAGTCTTTCTTCACAGCAGAAACCTCTCTAGTCTGGTCTTTACCAGCAGTATTTCTATCAGCCTGCTTATCTTCTGAGCTCTGACCAGAATCTCCCACACAGAAAAGCCTAAGGCATTCCAGCTCTACTCTTTCAGCCAACATCTTTGAACTTTCCAAACTCTTCCCGTAAGTCATCCCCAAAGGCTCTTGAACCACATGGTCTGGTGTAATCACGGCAATGACCCCACTCCTCTGGTACCAAATTCTATCTTGGTTACTTTTCTCTCATTGCTGGGACAAAATACCCAGTGCCCAAAATAAGGAAGGAAAGGTTTATTTTATTTAGCTCACAACTTGCGGGAGTTTCAGTCCATAATCAGCTGGCTCCGAGGCAGGGTAGCATGGCAGAGGGGACACAGTTCATGAGAGCAGAAAACAGCAAAAGCAACAAGAGCAGGAAGGAAGGAGCACAAGACAAGACTCTTTCTGTCCCTTGCATTGTATGTAGGCTACCCATTTTAGGGTGAGTGTAGTTACACCCATAATCCTAGCATTGGACCATAAGTCATTAATTGAAAACTTTAGAAACTTGCCCCCTTGACTGCATGAGGCTTTGGGGGGACATATAGACAGAAACCATAACAGATTATAGTTCACCTCCGAAAGAATGGCTATCATCAAAAAATCATCTGAAAACAAATGCTTTCAGGGCCGTGGGGGTCAAAGAATGTTTCCCTACTGTTGGTGGGAATACAGACTGGTACAACCACTGCGGAAATCAGTGTGGAGTTTCCTCAAAAAACCAGGATTAGAGGTCCTATTCAACCCAGCTATTCCCCTTCTGGGTATTTTTCCAGAAAAATTGAAAACACCATACCACAGCAATATATGTTCACCCATGTTTTTCACAGCACAATTTGTAATAGCTAAATCTTGGAAACAACCCAAATGACCATCAACCAAGGAATGGATAAAAAAAGATGTGGTATTTTTAAACAATGGAGTACTAGTCAGCTATAAAGAAAAATGAACTCAGGGCTTTTATAGATAAATAATGCAAGTAGAGACCATACTCATAAGTGAAATAAATCAGCCTTGCATGTGTAAGTATTGTGTTGTCTCCATAATGTATAAAACTGAAAGAGTAAATAAAATACCAAAGATACAATAGATATTGTGAAAGGGAAAGAAGCTGCTCATAAGGAAAGAACAACTGGAATGGGAGAAAGGAGAAAAGAAGGAACAGGAAAAACATATATGCATATATATACACACACACACACACACACACACAAGATAGCTCAGATAATTGTGCCATTTGTTCTATTAGTTCACTGAAAGGAACAGTTAGTGCTTATATTGTTTGATCAATTTTGCATGCCTATGTCTGGTAATCTGTACAACTATTCTGAGCATGACAATATTCAATATAATAACCATTGTTAATTTCCTATTATCTTGTTTTGAATTTCTTCATCATTTTTATTGTTTTTTTCTTTTACTCTCCTCAAAAAAAGAAAGAGAGAGAGAAAGAGAGAGAGAGAGAAAATTACATAAAAGGTCATGAGGGCTGAAAATCCAGAAAGTAGAGAACCAAGGCATAAAAGCATTCTGAGGGAGTGTCCTAGCAAAGAAGGATTTAAGAGTAATTAAATATTACAGCCATGACGCTTATTTGCTCATTCAATAAATAGTTGTTGAATTCCTTATATATTCTAGGTGCTTAGCTTAGGGGTAACTTTAGGGTCTAGTAAAGTATAATTCCATCCTTCAAAGTGTTTGCCACTGAGATAAGGGCAATGGTGAAGATGTATAAAGGTACAGGTGGTTGTACAGGAAGAAAGATTTGTTTTATTTGGCAGGGACACTGGAGAAACTTCCTACAGTGCTAAAAAGCTGGGTTTTGAAAGATTAAAAGGAGTCTGCCAGGTGGAAGTGGGTAGGATTCATTCCAAAGAGAAGGAATAGTAGAGTATAAAATAAAGGCCATGAAGAGCCTATATTTTGGGAACTACAAAAAATTGGATATTTTTGGATCACAAAGTGAATTTGGGAGTGTCAAGGGATGGGACTAAAAGGCAGACAGGGCCAAGAACATAAATGGTATGTGCTGTGCTTTAGGCTAAGAATTTGGCCTTCACTTTGCAGGTAGAGAGAAAAGGCATAAACAAGAAAGGCTTGGGGCTTTGAAATATCTATGATTTAAACTTTTCTCTTTATTGATTATTTTTTCTTAGTTTTTTAATAGTTTAAGATGGGTACGTGATTCTTTTGCTTTTCATTATCTTTCTTTAAAAATTACATATTGTTTTAATAGTGTAGTATTATTTTTGTATGAGTTGCTATAGTTTTCATTGGTATTTAAGTAATAAGTACTTTCTTTTTAAACTTTCCATGAAGTCAGTGAAATAAGAATTTAAAAAACAAGGATAAATAAATCCAAAATCTGGTCCTTTTAGAAAAACCAATAAAACAGATACACCTCTTGCAAGCCTAACTAAGGTAAAAGAGAACATAAAGATAGACAAAATTACTTCTACAAATGTAAGAGGAGACGTGTCATAGTTGCATGCTTGAATTATCTAATACCAGAATTTAAACCTTGGGATGAATTAATTCCAGATAAAACACATTTTATTAAAATTGATTTAAGAAGAAATGGACAACTTGACTTGATCAATTATTACAGAAGAAGTAGATAAGCTCATTAGTGAGCTACCATTGAAAAAATTCACCAGGCCTCAAAGCTGATTATAATACATAATTTAAAAGCAAGAAACTTCAATGCTATTGAATTATGTCAGATCTCTAATAACCAAATTTGAAAAAAGAAGGAAGATGACACACGCCAATATCATTTATCAATATAGGTACAAATTCTGAGTAAAATATTGTCAAATAAATTCTGGCAATAACCTAAAGAATAATATATTATGATTAAGAATATTTTATGCTTAATCTAGGTATGGTATGATATGAATCTATCAAAATAGTTATTGTACCATATGTATCATTACATTAACACACATTATATCAATATACAAATTATATCAATAAATTTGAATATATTTATGTACACACATCTATGTGTAGTAATTATATATACCTATTTATATACATTTATTTAACATGTACAGTAATAATATGAATGATAATTATCTATATGTATTAACCTACAATGCATGATCTAAGATTGGAAAGACTATTCTAAAGCAAAACAGATACCCAGCATGAATATAACAGGGCACAGATAAAAACTGAATATCTTCCTCTTCCTTCAACTCTACCCTAGTCATGGAAACCAATATCCCACAATCACATTGAAAACCAGCAGTCTGGCAGACAGTGAGACAAGTACTTTGAAAAATAACTAAAAATACAATAAGTAAAAGAAATACCAAGGGAACTGAAAAGGCACACCATAAAATGTTTAACACAAAATGGGACAGTAACAGAGGCATAAAGTAACCAGAAAGATATAAGCAACGTAAAAACCAAAAAGCATAATAGCAGATATAAATCACACATCATCAGTAATTATATTAAGTGCAAATAAACATTACATGTAATCATTAAGCTCTGATCAAAAGGCAAAGATCAGCACAATAGATTTAAAATAGTTTCATTGTATGCTAACTACAAGAAATACACATTAGATTCAAGACAAGAGTAGGGTGAAAGTATAAGAATGAAAAAGATATACCCATGCAAACAGCAACCAAAAGAGAGCAGAAATGACTTCTAAATATCAGAAAATGGATTTCAGGACAAAAATTGTTACTAGAGACAAAGAAGGACAGGAGGAGCATAAAACCAATATGTAGATACATATTGCCTAACAGCAGAACCCCCAAATACACGAAGTAAAATACATAATGAATTGAAGGATCAAATAGACAACTTTATAACAGTACTTGGAGCCAGGCATGCTGGCACACACCTTAAATCCCAGCACTCGGGAGGCTGAGGCGGGAGGATTGTTGTGAGTTCGAGACTGGCCTGGGCTACAAAGTGAGATCAGGGTCAGCCTGAACTGCATAGTAAGACCCTGTCTCAAAAAATAGGGCCAGGGATTTAGCTCTGTGGTGTAAGTGCCTACCTGGCAGGCACGAGGTTGTGAGTTCAATCGCTGGTACCAAAAATATAAATAATAAAATAATAACAGTACTTGGTGTCTTCAGTATCCCACTTCCAATTATGGATGGAACAACTAGATAGAAGATCAACAAGGAAATAGAAATCATGAACAACACTAAAACCAAGTAGACCTAGCAGACACTTGTAGAACATTCTGCCCATCAAGAACAGAATACGCTTTCTTCTCAAGTTCACATGGAATATTCTTTGGAATAAACAATAGGAAGACCATAAGACAAACTTTATACAAATTATATTCTCCAACTATAGTAGAATGAAATTTAAAATCAGAAGAAGGAAAATTACACACATGTAGAAATGAAACAACACACTCCTAAATATTCATTGGATCAAAGAAGAAATAATAAGGAAAATTAGAAAATACTTTAAGAAAAATTAAAGGAAAAACATAAATTTCTAACACAGGATACAGCAAAAGCAATGCTTAAATGGAAATGTGCGAAGTACTACATTTAAACAGAAGAAAAATGTTAAAACAATAGCCAGCTAAAGAAATTTTAAAAAGAAGAGTAAACCAAGCAAAAAAGTAAATAGGTGAAGAAAAAAAGAGAATAGAAGGGGGAAAATGGAAGCAAAGCTTTTGTAAGAGAGAAGGGGGAGAATTGAGGGAGGGGAGGGGAATGGGGAAAAATAGAAGAATCAAGATATATTATGTACAGATAAAAATTCCCTATGGTGAATATGGTCATTATGTATATCAAAAGTGTACCAATAAAATTAATTTTAAAGAACAGTAGGAAGGGAAATACAGTAATAAGATTGAAGCAGAAATAACAAAATAGAGAATAGAAAAACAATACAGAAAAATAATGAAACAAAAGTGGGAACTGGAAAAAATCAGCAAACTGATTAACTTTTATACAAACTGAAAGAAGAACAGAGAAGACTCAAATAACTGAAACTATGAATTAAAAGGGAACATTACTATAGACTTCATGTTAGTAAACAGGATTTTAAGGGAATACTGAGGACAATTATAAGATTTTGAAATGGACATATTTCTAGAAAGATATACACTATGAAATGTGACTCATGAAAAAATAGAAAATTCAAATATACCTATTGCAAGTTTAGAGATCAAACTGGTAATTTTTAAAAGAATCCCATGAAGAAAAACCCAAGATAAAATTATTTCACTGGTCAATTCTACGAAACATTTAAAGAAGGATTAGCACTAATCCCTCATAAACATTTCTCAGAAGCAGAAAAGGGAACACTTACCTAATCATTCTATAAGACCTGTATTATACTCACAAATGGTGCACTGTAGGACAAATGCCCAGGCCATCAGATTGATAGTCCTAAGGCCCACTCAAGTCACACAGGACCACATGTCACTGAGCAGTTGATGCCAGCTGCCTGGGGATTCTCAACCGTTAACAGGGATTTTCAGAAGACAAGACTACTTAGCACAAATGCAACTCTCATGAACCTTAAAACAAAATCTGTTCTCTTAAGAATAGCTTGAACTCCTTTTATCAAAGAACTTGGCAACTAGTCCCACACTCACAGTGATCTTGGTATAAGAAAGGGGTAAGAATCCCCCAAACTTATAGTGATCTCCAAAAGGGCTTTGCCCAGTCTTTCCAATGCCTGGCTATACCTGATCCATGTCACTAGCCACCTTCTACTTTCCATCTTGTAAAGCTGCTACTATAATACTGTGTCTCTTGTTTGATAGAATTTGATCAAAGGGGAGAGAAGTCACCCCTGGGGAAGCCAGTTATAACTAGGGCCACCTGATATCTTCAGACATGACAACTGGGAACAAGGGTGGGGTTTGAACCCATGAATGCAAAGTATAAAATGAGATAAAGCATGAGAAACTATAAGCTAATATCCCTTCTGAACATAGACACAAAAAGTCTGCCCCCCCCAAAATAGCAAAAAACTCCTGTGAATAACCCAACTGTACCACTCCTTTTATATACCCGAGGGAATTAAAGTCTGTATACCATAGGGATACCTGCATATCCATGCTTATTGCAGCACAACTCACAATAGGTAAGCCGTAGAGCCAGCCCGGGTGCCCATCAATGAATGAACCGATAAAGAAAATGTGGTACCTGTGCACAATAGAGGATTATTCAGCCGTGAAGGACAAAATTATGATTTGCAAGAAAATGGATGGAATGGAAGTACATCAAAATAAGTCAGAGTCAAAAAAAAATTGTTCATGTTTTCCCTAATACGTGGAATACCAAAACGAGCAAACAAAAAACCAAAACAAAGATGACATGAAGAGAAGAGGTACCATTATTAGGCAAGAAAGAGGGAAGTAAGGGGAGGAGGAGGGGGTTGTAAAAGAGGGTAATGGGGGTGGATATGATCAAAGTATATTATATACATGTATAAAAAATTTTAAATGTAAAATAATACTAGCAAACTAAATCCAACACTACAAGAAAAAGGACGATAGAGCATGACTGACTCATATTTATCCTAAGAATGCAAGGCTAGCTGACCATACAAAAATCAAGCTATGTCATGTATAATTAATAAAGGGACAAGAGCCACTTGATTATCTCCAGAGATGAAGAAAAATTAGTTGAAAACCCAATAGCCTTTCATGATAAAAAACAAATAGCAGATTTATAATAAGGAAATTTCTTCAATTCAGTAAGTGGAATCTATAAAGAATCTATTATCATATCTAATGGAGGAAGCCTAAAATCTTCCCCATGAGAGCAGTAATAAGTACGTTGCTTTTACCACTTCTGTTCAGTGGGCAGAAGTGAGAGTTGAGATATTAACACTTAGGTTTTTAGTCAGTCGATTTTCAAAAGGGTGAGACAAGTGAATATCCACATTCACACAATGAAGTTTTAGCCTTAACTAGCACCCCCATAAACACAAAAATTATATCACAGTGGATCAAAGACCTCAGTATGAAAGCTAAAATTACACATATCTTAGATACCTAAGAGAATATAGGCACAAATCTTCATACCTTGGATTAAGTAATAGTATATCTACCTATGACACCAAAAGTATAAACAACCAAAGAAAACATAGATACATTAGACCTAGCAAAAATATAAGATTTAGTTCTTTAAAGGATACTATCAAGGATACATGTAGAACTTGAGAGGAAATATTTGGAATTATACATTAACCTATGTCCAGTACACATAATATATAAAGAACCATTAGAATCTATTGATAAAAAGTCAATGCCTTATTAAAATGGGCAATGGCTGAGGGAGCGGCAGAGTGGTAGAGCACATGCTTGATGTGTGTGAAGCCTTGAGTTCAAACCCCAGAGTCAAAGTAAATTAATTATTTAAATTAAAATAAAAAATTAAAGTGGACAAAAGTTTTGAATGCGCATACAAGGAAAATACACAAGTGGCTGATAATTATACTCAACATTATTGCTTATTAGGGCAATGCAAATCAAAACCACAATGAGGCAGCACCTTATAATCACTAAGGCAGCGCTCATTAAAAAAATAGAAAATGTCATCAAAAATGACAATGATGCCGGGCGTGGTGGTGCATGCCTTTAATCCCAGCACTCGGGAGGCTGAGGTAGGCGGAGCGTTGTGAGTTCGAGCCCGGCTTGGGCTACAACGCGAGTGCAAGGCTGGCCTGAGCTACACAGTGCAACCCTGCCTCAAAAAACCAGGGCTGGGAGTTTGGCTCAGTGGCTTAAGCGCCTGCCCTGGCAGGTGCGAGGTTGTGAGTTCGATCCCCGGTGCCGGAAAAAAAAAATGACAGTGACAACCATGGAAAACTTAGAACCCTCATACATTGCTGGTGGGGATGTAAAATGAGGAGCTGCTTTGGAGAACAGTTAGTCTGGTAGTTTCTCAGAAGTTAAACATGCAGTTACCATATGACCCAATAATTTCACCCCTAGATGTATTCCACAAGAACTGAAAACACATATTTGCACCAAAACTTGTTCATAGCAGCACTGTTCACAATAGGCCCATAGGTGGGAAGCACCCAAATGTCCATAGACTGACAATGGATAAGCAAAATACGGTATAACCATACAACAAAATATTACTCAGCCATAAATAAGGATGGATTTTTGATATATGTTGCAACACAGATGAATTTTAAAATATTATTGTAGCTAAACAAAGCAGATGCCAAAGGCCATATACAGTATTGTCGGATTCATTACTGTGAAATGTCAAGAACTGGCAAATCCATAAAGACAGAAAGCATATTTATGATTTCCAGAGGATAAAGGAATAGAGAAACATAGAATAACAATTAATGGGTATGAGGTTCCTTCAGGGTGAATAATACATTCTGAAGTTAGTGATGATGGTCATAAAACCTTGAAGATATTCTAAAAACCAATGAATTAATCAATTGTACATTTTAAAAGGTAAGTTTTATAATATGTGAATCATATCTCAATAAAAGTCAGTTCATGCAATTTGGCAAAAGAAGACAAAACAGACAATAGATTTATAAAAATGTTTCAAATGGTGGTTAAGAGGTTAATTTCTCTGCAGCAAAACTGCAAGTTGACAAAAGACTAAATCACAAAAGAGCAAAGTATATCAAAATACAATTCATAGAAGGGCATATGCAAATGGCACAAAATATGCTCAGTTCTCTGACAGTCATAGAAATTCAAATTAAAATGACAATGAAAGATCTTTTTGTGCCCACTAGACTGTCAAAAATGAAAAAAAACTATCTTATCTACCTCTGGCAGGGATGTGAAAGATAAAGGGTGATCTAACACACCACTGGTTAGGGTATTGACATAGTTACAGTGTTTTGGAAGCCAGCAACAATTACTGTATTCAAAGTACATATATCTATAACCTAGCAATCTTAATTCCAGGAGCTGATCTTATAAAAATGAAGTATCAGTTTCTAAAGATATAGGTGGAAATACACACGCATATTTTTGCCAAATTGGTTACTGATATTCAGATTGGTCCAAAACTGAATAGGTTCTTGTACATTTAAACTATGGAATATTATGTAAGCATAAAAAGGATAAATTAAAGAATTACCAGACAATTTAGAGGGAATGGCATAGATTAGAAAAGAAAGATACAAAGAGGTATGTACGATAACTTCCAATAAAATAATTAGAGCAATATATGTATACATGGACACATAAATCTGTATATAATTCTACTTTAAACATATCAATACGAATGGGAGTGGGTGGTCAGTAGACGCTCACTGGTGACTTCTGCAGCTTCCCAATAAAGATGTGATGATGACTTTGAAGCCTAGGAGACAGGGAATCTCTTTAAAGTCCTACTAGAACACCTTCTCTGGGACTTTGCTCCGGTTACCTTTTCTCCTACAAACAGAGTGACGGGCCTGCTCATTCCCTGCTCCGCAGTCACTACTCATCTTTCCATCTTGAATCTTCTCTTCCTGCAAGGCATGAGCAGAAGAAAAGCCCCCGTGTGACTTCTCACAATGCCTGCCCATCACTGTACTGAGACTGCTGTCACATCCATCCCATGCCACCTGTGAATATGGAGCATGGAGCCCCAGAGAAAAGGCAGGATCACTAAGACACTCACAGTGATGTATTTTCTTAGTTTTATCCTCAGCCTCCCCGAACAACATAGAGATCCAGCCATAACTTCCCTTTACAGTGGACCCTCAAGTTACAACCAACCCCCAAAATGAACAACTTGGGTTGAGGCTGAAATTTAAGATTTAACTTACAACCGAAGTACTGAGTTATGACCTGATTATGAGCTGGCCACTTGTGTGGTTGTAAGCAAAGATTGTGATGCCAGAAAGCACGCAGAAGCATCAGTCTGAGCCCAGGTGTGTGTGTTGGTGGATATGATTTCAGTCAGTGCTTTATGCAGTACTTTTTCTTGAGTGGATCAGGGAGGCTCTCTGTCTTACACTTAAGAAACATCTGGAGGATGAAGATTTACCGCTAAAGGTTCCCCTCAGCATGGACAGTGCTGCTGTTCACCCATGAAATTTGGAAGAAGAACTGATTGAAAAATTCCCATGGCTCTCAGTCAAGTGCCTTCCACCTAATACAGCTCCTCTCCTGCAGCCTATGGACCAGCAGGTTAGAGCTAACTTTAAGAAACTATACACCAAGGAACTGTTCCTCAAATTCTTCATGGTCTCAGATACAGATTTAACCCTTAAAGAGTTCTGTGCAGGGTTAACTGAGAAGTGTGGGCCAATGTCTGAAATCTGCCTGCAAGAAAGTGTGGCCTAAAATGGTATAGGAGAGAGACTTTGAAGACTGTGTAGAGGAGCCTGAGCCTTCAACTGACCCCGTGGCTAGTGACATCGTCACTGTAGCAGAGTCCATAGACTTGCAGGTAGACAGCGCTGATGCTGTGGACCTGGTGGAGGAGCCCTTGGGAACTGTCTACAGAGGAACTTCAGCAACTTCTGGCTGAGCAGCAGAGAATGGCAGCTGAGGGGCTCCCTGAAGAAGAGGGGGAGCATCAACAATCAGTGCTGCAAAGTTCTTCTTCTGAAATAAAGAAAATCCGGAAAAGTTGGACACAGCTACAAACATTGGCAGAGAAGACTCACACAGGCAGAGAAAAAGCCAACCACTGCATTCTCTTGTTTAATGACAACATCGTGCCATATTACAGAACAGTGTAAAAGAAAATACAGGAACGGACCACCTTAGACTAGTTTTTAATTCTGAAAAGGTTGAGCCCTAGTGGGATACAGATCTCCCAAGGAGAGAAAGGGCAGCAGAGAGCCGGATCCCTGATGTTCTCATGGAAGGCGACTCTCCTTCCAAACAACCACCTTCCATTTCATCCTCCCTCCCAGCAAGCCAGAGATATCAGCCTGAATGCTCAGTACATTGTGAAATGGTTGTTTCTGGTAAGTTAGGCACATTTTATAACATTTTTGGTGAAAACACTAGGAAAATTATTGGTGTTTTTGGTAAATTACACACATTATACAATCTTTTTATTGTGAAAATGTTAGTTAAGGGGTGCTTTGGGAGGTTCAGAATGCATCATGGGTGTTTCCATTATTTCTTATGCGAAAAATAATCTTGGCTTACAACCAGCTTGAGTTAGGACCACCTCATGTGAATAAACTGAGCTTGTAAGTCGAGTCCACTGTTCTTCTGTCCTGCTGGCCTCATGCTTTCTGCCTTCATGCGTCCTCTGGGAGTCAACGCCACTAGTTATTTTCGCTGTGTGGCCTCTGAGTGCTCCCACGTCCTCCTCTGCTCCAAAGCAATTCTCTTCTCAAAGCCAGAGGAGAGAGCCTCTTACTAGGGATGGGTAAGCTCCTCAAAGTTCAGTGGTCAAAGCTTTTCGGCACTGGGGATTGAACTCACAACTTTGCATCTGCCAGACAGGTGCTTAAGCCACTGAGCCAAACTCCCAGCCCTAAAGCTTTTCAAAATACACATTTCTTCCAAGCAGATTATCATTTCTGCCACTCTCTCCATTGTGCCATAGATTACGGAAAAATAAACTCTTTAAAAAATAAAAGTAATATCAGGATGGGACCATAGCCTATCTCCACTCCATGAATTAGGAAACTAAGGACCAGTGAGATCAAGTGACATCCCCAGGACCTTCCAGCTTCAGAGCACATGGTGATGTCTACTACTCTTCCCACTCTCTTACAGAATTTAACTGAAGACTCAGAGCAGGGGACTTTATTTCTCAGAGGAACCTCTGGGAGCCTAATGCTGAACAACTTGTTTCAGTATTCATCTATTCTGCAAGCAGTCATTGAGCTTCTAATACGGGCTCTGTTACAAGCACTTGGAGAGGGAGGGAGACTGGCAGGGAAATGTGACAACACAAAGAGGAGCAAAACAGGGCATCTGCTCCTGAGGAGCTCACAGCAAGAAGGGTAGGTAGCATCCTTTTAAAGAGGGACTTACAATCAGCATGATGATACCTGAAAGAGGCAGGAATTTTCCCTAACTGGAGCACCTGTGAAGGATGCCAGAGAGCATGCATTTAAGACCCTCTTAAAGTGAGTGGGTCTATTTAATTCTACCTGTTTCCCTTTCTGAACTCCTAAAGCACGCTTCCTGGAGACCCATCATGTTTCCCACTTCACTCAGGTGCGGCCCACGGTAGAACATCTATTTTCCCACTATTTCTGATCTCTAACGGTGCTCCATGAACCAGGTTGCCAGGGAGTTTTGGCAGCAGGGACCTACCCTGCTCCCAGGTAGTAAACAAGTGCAGAAGCAAGTGCAAAAATCAATGGGTGTTTAAAGGGTTGTAAAGAAGGGAACATGATCTTAGACTAAAGAAGTGGGGGCTCGCCAGGCAGAGGGAGAAAGACTTCTGAACAGATGGAGGAGCATGAGTAAGGGAAAATATTCAAAATACTCTAGGAAGAGAGGGATATTTCTTATTTTGAAACAGATACAATGGGAGGCAGGAGGGAACCCTGAAATTGAAGATGTTCCAGATTGTAAAGGATTCTGAGTGTGGGTTTCCGGGAGGTGGGGGTATATTGGGAGCTAGGATAGATGATTTCAGATGAACCATTACAAGATTTAAAAAAAAAAAAAAAAAAAAAAGCAACTAGTTTTGATCATTTCATCATAACTTTCCAGTGGTTTTCCTCCCTAGCAGGAACTTCATGAAGCATTTGAAGAATGCCTGTGAGTAGGCTCAGTCACGGACAGGTGGCAAAAGAATCCCGCATCTGACATGGCCCCCATCACCTATCTCTTCAAAGCAGAGAGGAATCCAGGGCAGGAGGGAGGTATCCCAGGGCGAGAGAGCAAGGGGGGACCTGCAAAGCTGAATGCTGTGAAGCTACTGACTTTAGAGCCCAGAGACATCTGAGCCTTCCCTCCCTCTGTGCTTTCAACCTATAAAAGAAGCTTCTTTGATCTAAAAGAGAGAAATGGACCGGGCCTCCAGGTTAATGCTGTTTGCGAAGTATTTCAGTGAGGCTGCACGACTTGGCATGAGCAGAGAACAGACATCACAAGAGGCAGCAGTGGAAATGAAGGCTGTCCACTTAACCCGCATGAACCGCAGAACCCCGTAGGCTCCTCTATGAGACGAGGGAAATATCCTAGTCCTGTGTCCCTTGCCAAGAAAGGATTGAAAAAGGTCACACAAAACAGGTCTCTTAATCAGAGATTAATATCTCCACATTATAAACCCCATAAAACACAGTGGCAGAGGACAGTATGCCTCGATGCTCTGGATTAGCCTCTGCATCTGGGTCTAGCCCATGTACGGTTGACCGCTCCTAGTCTACAATATTTTCATGGCGATTCAGTTGTGAGCCATCTGAAGGGCTCTGCCTGTGTGCCTGGGAGTGCCTCTCTGTGGCTGACCCGGGATGGCCTTGGCTCTGTTCTCCAGGCATGTTCTTCTAATGGTAAAACCACAGGGCAGGGATGTATAGAAACATCCGAGTGCTTTTTGGACCTCTGCTTGTGCATATCTCCTAATATCCCATCGATCAAAACAAAGCGTGGGGTTAAGCCTTATTTCAGAGTGGGATGATTACAAAATTACAATGGCAAAAGATGGGAGTACAGGGAGTGACAAAGAATTGGCTTTGTTTGTTTGTTTGTTTGTTTGTTTTTACCATCTTTTACCACACCCTCTACACACTGTAAGCGATTGACTCCCATGGACGTTGCCCTGTCTTAGACCTGATTACTTTCACAAGTGTTTTCTAATGGTCCCATAGGTTTTCAAAGCTAGAATAAAAGCCCACTTAAAAACTCTCCAAATTCTACTTGGACAGCTGATGTTCTCTGCCTTGCCTCTGTGTAAGGATATGTGTGTAGGGCACGTGAGGGGTAACGGTGATTTTCTGTTTCCATTTAGCTTAAATCATCAGAGATAACTTTAACTTGGCAGTTTCATCAGGGCTCTTTCTAAATGTGTTGACATTTCAATTAAATGTCAGTGGCATCATTCTGTTTACCAGCTGGAAGATTTGTAATGGAGAATATTGGTAGTACTAGAGACTAGAGATTTCCATTTGGTAAAATGCCAGCCAATATCTTTTGTCCCCTCTACCCCCGAGGGTTCTCTGCACATGGATTTGACAGTCTGACTCTTCAAGATAGCCCTGGGTCAGGATTTTCCAATTGCTCCCTAAATCCTAATGGGTGTGGCTTTCAGATCAGAATTTTTTGTTTTTGCTTTGGGCTTTTTTTTTTAAGTGAAAAAAAAGACATATATAACAAAGACAACAAGCAAAAGAGACAAATAAATGACTAGAGTAAATGCACAACAGTAACATTGCAGGTTCACGAAACAGGATGATAGAAACTTGACAATGGTTGCAATATTGCGTATTGATATCTTTAAAATGGTTACTTACATCAACAGATATAGACATGTAAAATTGATCTAATCATATGAGTATTAATTGTTCTTTCTCAATAACGAATACATTCAGCAGTGTGTTCGTTTTAGCCATCCCACATATACATATGTACAGATTTGTATCTTTTCCCTTTCCCCTTTCTCTTTCCCCCCTTTCCCTTCCCAATTACTTTTGCTCTTCGAGCTGTTTTTTACCCTTACATAGTATTCATTATAGATTTTGGATCATATATACTTTTTCAGTTTCCTACACTGGAGAGACAACACAGTATTCACACATGTGGGCTTGATTTATCTCACTTATGAGTATGGTCTCAAGTCGTGACCATTTACTTATAAAAGTCTCAATGCAATCTTTCTTAATAGCTGAGTAGTACTCCATTGTATAAAAATATCACATCTTTTTTATCCATTCTTTGATTGATGGGTACTTGGGTTGTTTCCAAGATCTGTCTACTATAAATTGGGTTGCTATAAACATGGGTGCACAGATATTACTGTGGTATGATGTTTTCAATTCTTCTGGGAAAATGCCCAGAAGAGGGATAGCTGGGTTGAATGGGATCTCTAATCCTAGCTTCTTGAGGAATCTCCATACAGACTTCCACAGTGGCTGCACCAGTCTACACTCCCACCAACAGTGGAGAAGAGTTCCTTTTTCCCCACAGTCCCTCCAGCATTTGTTGTTGGTTGATTTTTTAATCTTGGCCACTCTTTCTGGAGTGAGATGGGATCTCAGTGCTGTTTTAATTTGCATTTCCCGAATGACCATTGGTGTTGAACATTTTTTCATATATTTATTTGCCATTTGTATTTCTTTCTCTGAGAAGTGTGTATTCATCTCAGATGCTGCTTTGGGCTTTTAAAAATTTGTTTGTCATTTTAAATTTAATCAATGGTTTTTAAAAATTTGATCAAAAAGTAGTCCTTAGTTTGTTGGGTGGGCACTCCAAAAATGATCATTTATAACTATTGCATATGTATGTGTAGTTATTCAGATCATAGACTTGGAGCTAGACTGTCAAGTTTTAAACCCCAGCTCTGCCACTTCCTAGATTTCCATGTGACTTTGGGCCACTTTTCTGTGTTTCTGAACCTCCATTTCCTTCCCTGGAAATAAAAATCTCATAGAGTTCCGAGGCTTCAATGAATTAATATGTTTGAAACTCTCAGTGCTAAAAAATTATTGTCATTGTTAACACAACCCAACCAAAATAAAATGAAGATATATCAAATGCTGAAGCTGATATAAAACTACAACTGTCATGCGGGATCACTGACTTAATCATTTTTATTACTATTAATAACATACATATATATAGACTGTGATATTTTAATATAGGTATATACATATACTGATCAAATCAATGTAATTAGCATTTTCATCTGCTTATCTTTACTCTGTTTTTGGAGCCTGCAAGCTCTTCTTTTTAATTCTTCATAAAAATTATAGGTTTTTGTGAACTGCAGTCACCCACTGTATGTAAAACGCTAGAACTCATTTCACCCATCAGACTGTTTTTGGTGCCAATTACCCAATATCCCTCTATCCCGCCCACACACACCATTCCTAACTTCAGGTTTTTGTTTTTTTTTAATTAAAACAACATCATTCTTGTCACTGATTACCTTTGTAAAAACTTTCTATCAGTTAGAAATTATTTCTTCAAAATAGACAAAATGTAGCTACCACTTATCTATGTAATAGATATTGTGCTCCGAATATGATTTAATTTGAGAGAGAAAAACATCTTGCTGCTCAAAAATTTTCAAAGACCCTGTTCTTAAGCAGTTTATATGATTCTGAGTTAGGCACTCACAGATACTGATCTACAGTCAGATACACAGATACTGATCTGGATCCCAGCACATGTAACCCCTGAAGACAAATCCCAGGCTGACGAAACACAGATCTCAAATCGTTCCACGGTGATTTCCACTATGTATCCAACTAAACCAAACAATCCTAAGAGCACTGGGTGACAGTAATCTCCTATAGAAATAGTAACCATCTTGCTTGTTGACCAGAGCCAGGAATGGTCCCCTGAATGGTTGCTAAAGAGTGGGAAGCCCATGTAGCTACTACCATCGTAGATCTAATGCTGTATTCTGGTTCCGCAGAAGCTACAAATATAGCAGGACTCCAGGGGGAGCCCATGTCAGCCCCCTGCTTCTTCACTGCTGCCACCATGTGGACAGACGATTGCAAATCAATTTGATGTCAGCTCAGGACAGGCCTGGTGGGCCAGCAAGCCAAAGTTGCAGCCCACCCTCCCCCCTGCCAGGGAGATATGGGGAAGCTCCCCTCACTCACTGTACTTGTAAGGGAGTCTCAAATGTTGCTGCTCTCTCACCCAAATAGCATTGAGGAGACACAATAGGGAGAATTCAGCCAGCTGCCAATTGGATCCAACATGGAACCCTGAAATGGGACGATATCTTCCCATTCCACAGATGAGCAAGCTGAAATCTCAGTGACTAAGACAGGTTTTGAATAAGTGATTTCTATCTTCAAGTGCATTATGATTTCACTCTACCCATTATTATCAGGTCCTACTGCCAGGAGGAGCTGGCAAGTACCAGACACTTTACTTTGGAAATTAGTGCCAAACTCGATTAATCTACTTTGCCATTATTTTGTCCAAGAAACCTCAGGGAGATAGCATCTATTCTGTAGCTATTTCCATTTGGGAGCCAAATGCTCTCATATCAAGGTCCTACTTTTGTTCTCGTGGCTTTATACTAATCTACAGGGGAGAATGGTTTTGTTTTTAACATTTGTGTTATGGTTAACCATGCAAGCTGTTTTTACTATTCACTGTAAGGCATATTGTTATAATAAACATCTTTGGGTTTAATGCCAAAAAAATCTCTATTGGTATACAAAAACATAGCAATTTTATGTGCTTTTTATCATGGCAAGAGGTAAAAACAAAACAAAACAAAACAAAAACAACAACAAAAACTAAATTCTGAAAATACAGAAGGAACACAAACATTGAACTTGCCCAGCTACTTCTATTGCCCAAGTGGGAGTGGAAAGGGCA
Organism: Dasyprocta punctata; assembly: GCA_004363535.1. Classification (NCBI taxonomy): domain Eukaryota; kingdom Metazoa; phylum Chordata; class Mammalia; order Rodentia; family Dasyproctidae; genus Dasyprocta; species Dasyprocta punctata. Next base: position 281 of record RJWM01029043.1, on the reverse strand, counting down.
GGAGGATCAGGGATGATTGGGACTAATTTGCAGAAGAATGATTGTTGAATGACAGGTAAAGATATTTATACTCTTCCTGAGAAATACAGTGCCCTGTGCGAGCTGGGCGTGGGACTGTAAATCTGAGGTTAAAGGACAGAGCTGGACTTATCAATGGTTGGCACAGGCTTGGTTAAGCTGTAAGTGTTTCGTTCTCATCAATTTTACAGACTGGAGATTGCCCTGAGCTCTCTTCCAGCTCCAGCGTCCCATGGTTGTATTATGTGATGAGAAAACAGTGT